>JAVJIF010033072.1:0-243929 GCA_038442645.1 Agave tequilana
AAAGTAGTTACCCTCCATATTTCAATATCAACAACTTGAGCTTAATTAGTTGACCCACTCCCCTTTTAAAAGTTTTTATTAACTATTGGATTGTGGTGATTAAGTATAAATGGCATGAAGGCTTATGTACATGTGTCATTGGGCAAATTAATGACTTAGCAATGGTAAAAGTCATGGCTTGATTTCAACCTAATTCTTCATTTTCCCTTAACCACCAAGCTTACCCTAAGTATGTTATTAGTGGTAGGTGAGCATGCAAGGGGGGAGATTAAAGGCTAAGATCTCATTGAGATTTGGGAGTCCAAGTGGCATCATGAGGGGGGCTTGGCCAAGTGGCAACATGAGAATAACTCCCCCACCTAGTAACTTGCACTCCAATTTGTTGACTACCAAGTTTGCCCTCTTCTTCATCCTCTCCCAAAATCTGCAAATTTCTACTCTCCCAAGTGAAGAACTGGAAACCCTAAACCCCCCATTTCATCTCCTCTCTAAAATCTAAAGGAAAGAGACTAGGACACCCTCTCTAGCCCAAATCCCAACTCCTTTAACTCTGAGTCAAGACTTCACGAGAGGGGAGGAAGAAACACGCGCGCGCAGCAAGCAGAGCCGCAGCAGCACGCGAGGTGCTGCTATTTTGCCGCAAAACTGCGGCAAAGAGAGGGATTCTGCGGCAAAACAGGGAAGGGAAGGCCAGATCTTGGAGGGGGAGATTCTTGGTGAGCTGGGGGAAAGATCTAGCACTGTCAAGCAGAGATTTCTGAAGCCCAACTCACTATTTTCGGAGCTAAAGACTATAGTGAGTAAACCTAAACTTTTTAGGGTTATATCTTCTTTCAAGATTGGAAAATTGAAACTTTGATTTTGTGTAGGTGACCTACAAGGGTAGTATTTACTGTTTTTGTGACATCCTTACACTAGATAAAAATTGATGGGTATTACCTAGTTATGGTGCCTCTATATCATGTTGTGATGAGATGCATGTGTGATATACATGTTTTAGCTTACTAATTAAACTTAAATGAGGTGATTTGGCATATTTAATTCGCTGTTTTGATGATTATATTTGGGTTAAATGAGATCTAATGAGTATTGCATAGTAATTGCGTCTCTATATTATATGGATGTGAAATGCATGCGTAGAATACATGTTCTAGCATACTAACTACGCCTAAGTGAACCAATTGCACGTTAATTCGCTGTTTTTCTTGACCAACATCATAATAGTCAATTTGATATGTGTATAGCATAATCTTGGCTCTTCATAAATAGAAATGGTATGATGCATTATGTGAGGTCTAGGATTTGTACTAATAGCACTCCATAAATGCCGATCGATTAACTTGAATCATACTTCATGTTCACTAAAGTGCACGGGGGAAGACCCCTCCTTACAATATAGCTTTGGTTAAGTATTAGTAAGCTTATGGAGATAATGCATATATTCATGCGGGATGAATGTGGCGTGATTATGATGTTACTATGATATTGGGTAAACCCCAAGCACATGTCTTCTTTCTTATTGCTGCACATCATTTCGGGCATGACATGTAAGTTAGTTTTATATTGCTTGTATGAATATTATAACTTAAGTTTGCATGATGCGTTATATAAGAGGAGGAAGGGGCCGGGCGGGAGCCGGTAGGAGGGGGGAAGACGGGGAGTTGACAAATACATATATATAATATATATATATATATATATATATATATATATATATATATATATATATATATATAATATATATATATATATATATATATATATAAGGAGGAAGGGGCCGAGCGGGAGCCGGTAGGAGGGGGGAAGACGGGGAAATTTATATGTTTTTATATACACGAATTTTAAAAGGAGGAAGGGGCCGAGCGGGAGCCGGTAGGAGGTGGAAGACGGGAGAATTACATTTAGATTGATTGGCATATAAAAGTGAACTGTCAAGTTTCGTTCTATATTGATAATGCTTGTGTTAAACTAGAATGTCACTTTATGTTTATAACGAGCCGAGTTGATGTGAGAGGACTAATCCACAAAAATTACACACATACTCATACAATTATCTCATTTGTATCATGATATAGAGAAATGCAACTTTGATAGTGGAGTCATGTAGACTATATATGTATGGAGCCTAGAACAAGTAAGTTAGCTTGAACAAGTTTGTTGTTTATGGGACTCATTGTAAATTACCTCTTCTAAACTGTTTATCTTATGGAATTATTATATCAACACCCTATGGCATGGTTTACTCATTGAGCTGTCGAGCTCATTTTATTTTCTTTCCATCTTTTCAGGTTTGGATAAGGGTAAGGGACCTCTCTAACTGGAAGAGTTAAGTTATGGATTGTATGGCATGTTGTGGTACCATTTTGACTTAGCCTTGTTATATTAAATGTGTATGTATGGACTCTATTGAAGTCCTTGTGGAAAACATGTTGGGATGTACTCGATGTATATTTGTCTTGATAGTACTGGAAACTAGGGACTTTTATGTATTGTAATGTTTTGGATTGTGAACTCCTTGGTTATGTTACGTTCTTGAACTAAGAAAGATGGCCATGTGTGGAAATGCTAATTGTTGGGAAGTTAACTCTTGTGATGTTTGATGATAAGATTTATGCTTGCGATGGAGGATGCAAGTTATGATATATGGCTATAGTTAAGGTTTGGTGTAGTGTGGCATGATAAGTAGGCCGTGTGGGCCGAAATTTTTAGTGGAATTAAGTAGGCCTTGGAGCCGAAATTGTTGGTTATTGTAAGTGGGAACCAATGAAATAATAAGGATGATGCTGACGAAATTTTCTTGCTGTAAGAGTTTTGGAGATAATTGGTGGTTTAGGCCTAATCTTGTTTATTAGAGCTAGGGACCGTTACATGTGGTATCAGAGCATGGTTTAGGCAAGATTAGCCTAGGTAGATGTAGTATGCGGGATTACTTATGTAATCATATGAAATTTATATGTGTGCTAGGGTAAGTTAGATATGGGGTATTAGGATGATAGTAGAGTCTTAGGGTATTTGACCCTGAAATGTAGGATATTTAACTGTTCTCTACATTTGAATGTGGGTACCCGCATACCTTAATTCAAATGGATCTTGCAAGGGGTGCGGGCCCTTCTGTAAGAAATTCCAGTGTTATGGGACACCGGGAAGGGAGAGCAATCAAAATATCACATAAGTCAGAGTTAAACCTATTGGAAGGACAGTTGTGCATAGGGAAAAATTTATGAAAGATCGGCATGGTTAAATGAGTGGTGATTTTCTATCATGTCTTATTATATATTCATGCAAATCATTAATTTGGGAAAATTGGAAGATACATCGTCTAATATAAATGTCTTACTTCTACAGATGGGAGATTCTGAGATGACTGGATCATCATCTGACGGTCCGGGGTCAGAAAGTTTAAGTTGGATTGCGGACCAAATGGACTGGGATTTTGAATCTGATGAGACCGATCCAGATGTCATTCTGAAAGGTCCCCCAGACAGTTCAGATGCGGGGTTCGCATGGGGCAAGATGAGAAAGATGAAATTAGTGAGGCAGAAAGTGCCATAAGGAACGCACCAGCAGCTGAGGACCTGGGAGTCCTGCCTAATGATGAGATGAACCCTGACGGAAGGATTTTCGTTGGAGGTATTTGGTGGATCTCTAGCGGGTAGAAGACATGGATCTGTACGATGATCATGAGAATTGGGGATGTGATTATGACGCTGTCCTGGAGGAAGCAGAAGAGGATCCTGAGGAAGAAAATCTGGAAGAAGAAGAGGATCCTGAAGAAGAAGATCCAGAAGAAGATGATCCTGAGGAGTTAAATTAAGAAGAAGAAGACCCCGAAGAAGATGAACTTGTAGGGGATGACCGAGAGGAAAGCTCCTCGGGTTCTAACATAACCCCTTGATAGAGGTCTAGGTTGGGGGCATACTTTTGTTTTTTTTTGTTTTTTTTGTTTTTTTTGGAGAAATGAATGTTGAATCATACCAGTGGATATATATATATATATATATATATATATATATATATGGTAAAGATAGTGGTTGTCAATAGCTATAGGTGTGATCAATGTATCTCTTTATGACTGCAATTGTACGTTTTGAAAGAATGTAGTCATGCTAATGTAATGTTGCCATGAAACCATTTTGAACATAAATGAAATCTGTGTTTTGTTTTTGGAACTATCCTACTTGCTGTTATTTAGTTGCTGTTGATTTAGTTTAACTATTCTTTTAGGTATAAATGGACTTAAATTTTCCTCCACCCGATGCCAACTCGGAGGGCGACGTCCCCTTGCACAGCGCAATCGGGAGCGTCCATCCCCCGGCAAGTCAAGAATTTCTGAGTGAGCAATCTAATGCCAATCGGGGAATGTCAGACAGAATACCGGATTGGCTGTTGCAACTGGCAAATGTAAATAATCCTCGTAGAGCCCTTGAACAATTTCAAAAGTTAAACCCACCAGCTTTCAGAGGAGGAGTTGACCCTATTCAAGCTGAAGAATGGCTCCGTCAAATTGAGAAGATACTGGATGTAATGGAATGTACTGAAAACCAGCGGGTATCTTTCGCCTCCTTCATGTTCCAAGGAGAGGCTGAGCGCTGGTGGGAGATGGTAAAAGGAGGAGCTAAGACCTTGGGAGGGAGATCTCTTGGAACTTCTTAGTTAAAAAGTTCAATGAAAAGTACATACCTGGAGTGGTGAAGGACCGACTTGCAATGGAATTCCAAGATCTAAAGCAGGAGCAATGGACAGTAAGTCAATATGAAGCTAAATTCACTCAACTGTCCAGGTATGCTGAGAAACTGGTGTCCGATGAGGAGGATAGGACAAAAAGATTTGTTAGGGGCTTGAGGCCAGAAATCAGGAGTAAGCTGATCCCTTTCCAACTGCAAGTTTATAGTCAGGCTGTAGAGAAGGCAATGAAAATTGAAAGGGACATGCAGGAGAATCAGGAGATAAGGACCAGGGAACTGCCCTACATGAAGTGCCCCCGGTATAATAATGCCCCGAGCTTTGGAACTCAGTCCATGAGGCCCGACAGAAGTACCGGATCTTCCTTCATGCCCGCCCAGGGAAACAAGGGGAACTCATGGCCTAAGAATAGAGGATTGCCCCATTCGGCATCACCAATGTCCTCCCAACGCTCCAACTTTGCAGGAAACCAGTGGTGTCCAAGGTGCAACCGAAGTCACACTGGCAGTTGCGCCGCCGGTAAGCAATGCTTTGTCTGCGGAAGAATGGGTCACATGAGGAGGGACTGCCCAAACTTGCATGGATACCCAGGAGCTAGCAGAGGGACGGGAAGACCGACCATGGGCATCGCCCCAACAGCAGGAGGACAAGCTACCGCCTTTCGGCAACCTTTCAACAGAACTCGCTCGGCCATGACCCAAGCATCAGTTCAGCAACCCAGAGTTCAAGGGAGGATGAATGCAATCACTTCGCAGGAGGCTCGAGCATCCAATGCCGTGGTGAAAGGTACCATCTGTGTATCCGATAATATTGCTCGAGTATTGTTTGATCCCGGTGCTACCCACTCTTTTATTTCTTCATCTTTTGCTGCAATTATTAACAAGGAATCCGAACCTTTGAACTATCAACTAGTGGTGTCAACCCCTGTAGGCGCCAGAGTGACCACTAGCGAGTATTATAAGGGATGTAAAATCATCATAGGTGAGATGAAGACACAGGCAGACCTGATTAAACTAGGAGAAATGGAATCTGACATCATCCTAGGAATGGATTGGTTGTCAACATATCGGGTTCATGTAGACTGTTACCAGAAGAAAATAATTTTTAAGTTAGAGGGAACTCCCGAAAGAGTTTATGAAGGGGTGAAGAATAAATTTGCACTCCAGTCATTTCTGCCTTAAAGGCCACTAAGTTATTAAGGCAAGGGTGTCAAGGATTTTTGGCAACCCTTATTGGTGAAGAAGACATGAAGATTAAGATTGAAAACATAGAGGTTGCAAGAGACTATCCTGATGTTTTTCCGGAGGATCTACCGGCTTACCCCCAGATAGAGAAGTAGAATTTTCCATTAATCTTCTACCTGGGACAAGTCCCATATCAAGGGCACCTTATAGAATGGCACCTACAGAAATGAATGAATTGAAGGATCAGTTACAAGAGTTGCTAAGCCTCGGGTTTATTCGGCCGAGTGTATCACCTTGGGGTGCTCCGGTATTATTTGTTAAGAAGAAGGATGGGAGCATGAGGCTGTGTATAGATTATCGAGAGCTGAATAAGGTCACTATCAAGAATCGATATCCATTGCCAAGGATTGATGACCTCTTTGATCAACTTCAGGGTGCCAGTATATTTCCAAGATAGATCTAAGATCAGGATACCATCAATTAAGATCAAGCCGGAAGATGTTTCTAAGACTGCCTTTCAGACCAGATATGGCCATTATGAGTTTTAGTAATGCCATTTGGCTTGACCAATGCTCCAGCAGCATTTATGGATTTGATGAACAGAATTTTCCAGCCATACCTAGATAAATTCGTGGTGGTGTTTATTGATGACATACTAATCTATTCAAAGAGCAAAGAGGATCACGAAAGACACTTAAGGATAGTATTACAGTTATTGAGAGAGAAGCAACTTTATGCAAAGCTTAAGAAGTGTGAATTCTGGCTAATGAAGTTGGGTTCTTGGGTCACATCATAAATGAGGAAGGAATATCAGTGGACCCCGCAAAGATCGAGGCGATAAAGGGGTGGCCTCGACCTACCAATGTCACAGAGGTGCGAAGCTTCCTAGGATTGGCTGGGTATTACCGGAGATTTGTAGAAGGATTCTCCAGGATAGCTGCACCCTTATCCCAGTTAACCAAGAAAGGCCTCAAATTCTATTGGGGAGATGATCAGGAGAAAAGCTTTCAAGAACTAAAGGATAAGCTAACATCAGCTCCAATCTTAGCCATGCCCATTGGAAACGAAGGTTATGTTGTTTTCAGTGATGCGTCAAAGTCAGGCCTGGGGTGTGTATTGATGCAGCATGGGAGAGTAATTGCATATGCTTCTAGACAATTAAGGAACCATGAGAAGAATTACCCAACCCATGACCTTGAGCTAGCTGCAGTCATTTTTGCCTTAAAAATTTGGCGGCACTACCTTTATGGAGTATCATGTGATATATATACAGATCATAAAAGCCTAAAATATATTTTCACCCAAAAGGAATTGAATATGCGCCAAAGAAGGTGGTTGGAGTTGATGAAGGATTATGACTTGGACATTCATTATCACCCTGGGAAGGCCAATGTGGTGGCTGACACTTTGAGCCGGAAGTCTGGAGGATCCTTATCAGTATTGTTAACACAGCAATCAGAGTTGTTAAGGGAGATGGAAAGAATGCAACTTGAAATTCACATAAGAGGGCCCCGGGATGGAGTGAACCAGATAAATCAAGTTAGTATTGGTTTCGACCTCTATGAAGAAATCAAGGAAGCTCAAAGGAAAGATGACCAGACAGCTAAAAATTTTGAAAGAGTGCAAAGAGGTGAAACCCAAGATTTTATCATTTCTAAGGATTTGCTAAGAAAGGGAAGCCGAATATTGGTACCTCCAAATTTAAGCTCAAGGAGCGAATTTTAACTGAAGCCCATTGCACCCCTTACACCGCACATCCTGGAACAACCAAGATGTATCAGGATTTACGGGCAAATTTTTGGTGGGAAGGAATGAAGAAGGACATAACAAATTTTGTGCAGAGATGTTTGGTATGTCAACAAGTTAAGGCTGAACACAAGAAGCCTCCGGGACTCCTCATGCCCTTACAAATCCCTGAATGGAAGTGGAGCAACATTACTATGGATTTTGTGACAGGGCTCCCTAGATCCCCTCAAGGATATGATGCCATATGGGTGATAGTCGACCGACTTACAAAGTCCGCTCATTTCTTACCCATCCGAATAAACTATTCGATGGATAGATTAGCCCAGATCTACCTCTGAGAGATAATCAGGATTCATGGAGTTCCTGAGACGATTGTGTCAGATCGTGACCCTCGGTTTCAGTCAAGGCTATGGATCAGTCTATCCCAAGCTCTGGGCACCAAGCTACATCCAAGTACAGCTGCTCATCCGCAAACCGACGGACAATCAGAAAGAACTATACAAATACTTGAAGATATGCTGAGAGCATGTGTATTGGATTTCGGAGGTAATTGGGAAAAATACCTACCATTGGCAGAGTTTGCATATAACAATAGTTATCAATCCACTATTGGGATGCCACCATTTGAAGCCTTATACGGCAGGAAATGTAGATCTCCAATTTGTTGGGAAGAGATGGGTGACCGAACGCTGTTTGGATCTGATATAGTTCAAGAGACAACGGAGAAGATTCAGATAATAAGGAAGAGAATGAAAGCGGCCCAGAGTAGACAGAAGACATATGCAGATCGGCGCCGAAGGCCCTTGGAGTTTGCAGAAGGCGACAAAGTTTTCTTGAAGATATCACCAATAAAAGGAATGGTACGGGGTGGCAAACGGAATAAGTTAGACCCCCGGTATATTGGGCCCTTTGAAATACTGGAAAGAATTGGACCTCTGGCTTATCGGTTAGCCTTACCACCAGAGATTGAGAAAATTCATGACGTATTTCATGTGTCCCAATTGAGAAAGTATGTACCAGATCCGAACCATGTTCTTAAATACTCACCCCTGCACCTCCAAGAAGACTTGTCATATTCAGTAGAGCCGGTTCAAATCCTAGACCGGAAGGAGAAGCAACTGCGAAACAAACAATCCCGTTAGTAAAGGTTTTATGGAGAAGCAAAGAGATTGAAGAAACTACCTGGGAGCCAGAGGAAGAGATGAAGCATATTTATCCACAACTTTTCCAAGGTACGTCAGGCTTCGGGGACGAAGCTCTCTTTTAGGAGGGGAGAAATGTAACAACCAAAATTTTATTTTACCTATTTTCTCCTCATCTTAATTATTAAGAAATTTTTTTTAAGGCATTATCTAAAAGTAGTTACCCTCCATATTTCAATATCAACAACTTGAGCTTAATTAGTTGACCCACTCCCCTTTTAAAAGTTTTATTAACTATTGGATTGTGGTGATTAAGTATAAATGGCATGAAGGCTTATGTACATGTGTCATTGGGCAAATTAATGACTTAGCAATGGTAAAAGTCATGGCTTGATTTCAACCTAATTCTTCATTTTCCCTTAACCAACCAGCTTACCCTAAGTATGTTATTAGTAGTAGGTGAGCATGCAAGGGGGGAGATTAAAGGCTAAGATCTCATTGAGATTTGGGAGTACAAGTGGCATCATGAGGGGGGCTTGGCCAAGTGGCAACATGAGAATAACTCCCCCACCTAGTAACTTGCACTCCAATTTGTTGACTACCAAGTTTGCCCTCTTCTTCATCCTCTCCCAAAATCTGCAAATTTCTACTCTCCCAAGTGAAGAACTGGAAACCCTAAACCCCCCATTTCATCTCCTCTCTAAAATCTGAAGGAAAGAGACTAGGACACCCTTTCTAGCCCAAATCCCAACTCCTTTAACTCTGAGTCAAGACTTCACGAGAGGGGAGGAAGAAACACGCGCGCGTAGCAAGCAGAGCCGCAGCAGCACGCGAGGTGCTGCTATTTTGCCGCAAAACTGCGGCAAAGAGAGGGATTCTGCGGCAAAACAGGGAAGGGAAGGCCGGATCTTGGAGGGGGAGATTCTTGGTGAGCTGGGGGAAAGATCTAGCACTGTCAAGCAGAGATTTCTGAAGCCCAACTCACTATTTTCGGAGCTAAAGACCATAGTGAGTAAACCTAAACTTTTTAGGGTTATATCTTCTTTCAAGATTGGAAAATTGAAACTTTGATTTTGTGTGGTGACCTACAAGGGTAGTATTTACTGTTTTTGTGACATCCTTACACTAGATAAAATTGATGGGTATTACCTAGTTATGGTGCCTCTATATCATGTTGTGATGAGATGCATGTGTGATATACATGTTTTAGCTTACTAATTAAACTTAAATGAGGTGATTTGGCATATTTAATTTTCTATTTTGATGATTATATTTGGGTTAAATGAGATCTAATGAGTATTGCATAGTAATTGTGTCTCTATATTATATGGATGTGAAATGCATGCGTAGAATACATGTTCTAGCATACTAACTACGCCTAAGTGAACCAATTTAGCACGTTAATTCGCTGTTTTCTTGACCAACATCATAATAGTCAATTTGATATGTGTATAGCATAATCTTGGCTCTTCATAAATAGAAATGGTATGATGCATTATGTGAGGTCTAGGATTTGTACTAATAGCACTCCATAAATGCCGATCGATTAACTTGAATCATACTTCATGTTCACTAAAGTGCACGGGGAAGACCCCTCCTTACAATATAGCTTTGGGTTAAGTATTAGTAAGCTTATGGAGATAATGCATATATTCATGCGGGATGAATGTGGCGTGATTATGATGTTACTATGATATTGGGTAAACCCCAAGCACATGTCTTCTTTCTTATTGTTGCACATCATTTCGGGCATGACATGTAAGTTAGTTTTATATTGCTTGTATGAATATTATAACTAAGTTTGCATGATGCATTATATAAGAGGAGGAGGGGCGGGCGGGAGCGGTAGGAGGGGGGGAAGACGGAGGGGAGTTGACAAATACAGATATATATAATATATATATAATATATATATATATATATATATATATATATATAGAGATAGACTTGTATCCTTTCAAAAGGATTTGATCCCGGATCCTTCCCACTCAAAATCAACCCTCCAACATTCGAATACAAGATCCACTCCGTTGAAGTTGATCTATACTATTTCAAGTATCTATAAACCAAAAATCAAGTGTTTTAAATACTTTTTGTCCATCCATCAAGCGACGCAAAATGGACGGCCGAAAGTAGTGAGTTGGTTAGATCTATGTCTTTAGACATACAAATTCTCGATCCGGCCATTTCATTATGATCTAAACATTTAAAAACCCCTATAAACTAATTTTTGTTAGATTTCAAATGTTCTACACCGTTAAACTAACCAACTCACTATTTAGGCCGTCCGTTTTTCCCCTACTTGATGGATGGGCAAAAGTATTTAAAACACTTGATTTTTGGTTTATAGATACTTGAAATAGTATAGATCAACTTCAACGGAGTGGATCTTGTATTCGAATGTTGGAGGGTTGAATTTGAGTGGGAAGGATCCGGGATCAATCCTTTTGAAAGGATACAAGTCTATCTCTATATATATATATATATATATATATATATATATAAGGAGGAAGGGGCCGAGCGGGAGCGGTAGGAGGGGGGAAGACGGGGAAATTTATATGTTTTATATACACAAATTAAAAGGAGGAAGGGGCCGAGCGGGAGCCGGTAGGAGGTGGAAGACGGGGGAAGTACATTTAGATTGATTGGCATATAAAAGTGAACTGTCAAGTTTCGTTCTATATTAATAATGCTTGTGTTAAACTAGAATGTCACTTTATGTTTATAACGAGCCGAGTTGATGTGAGAGGACTAATCCACAAAAATTACACACATACTCATACAATTATCTCATTTGTATCATGATATAGCGAAATGCAACTTTGATAGTGGAGTCATGTAGACTACATATGTATGGAGCCTAGAACAAGTAAGTTAGCTTGAACAAGTTGTATTTATGGGACTCATTGTAAATTACCTCTTCTAAACTGTTTATCTTATGGAATTATTATATCAACACCCTATGGCATGTTTACTCATTGAGCTGTCGAGCTCATTTTATTTTCTTTCCATCTTTTCAGGTTTGGATAAGGGTAAGGGACCTCTCTAACTGGAAGAGTAAGTTATGGATTGTATGGATGTTGTGGTACCATTTTGACTTAGCCTTGTTATCTTAAATGTGTATGTATGGACTCTATTGAAGTCCTTGTGGAAAACATGTTGGGATGTACTCAATGTATATTTGTCTTGATAGTACTGGAAACTAGGGACTTTTATGTATTGTAATGTTTTGGATTGTGAACTCCTGGTTATGTTACGTTCTTGAACTAAGAAAGATGGCCATGTGTGGAAATGCTAATTGTTGGGAAGTTAACTCTTGTGATGTTTGATGATAAGATTTATGCTTGCGATGGAGGATGCAAGTTATGATATATGGCTATAGTTAAGGTTTGGTGTAGTGTGCATGATAAGTAGGCCGTGTGGGCCGAAATTTTTAGTGGAATTAAGCAGGCCTTGGAGCCGAAATTGTTGGTTATTGTAAGTGGAACCAATGAAATAATAAGGATGATGCTGACGAAATTTTCTTGCTATAAGAGTTTTGGAGATAATTGGTGGTTTAGGCCTAATCTTGTTTATTAGAGTTAGGGACCGTTACATATATTCCTTGAGACAAAGATGTGAAGCCCTGGATATGTTTGTGAAGTGGAAAGGAAGAATGGAGAAGCATATAGGTAGGAAGATCAAGGAGCTATAAATTGGTAATGTTGGAAAAGACATGAACCAATTTTTACTATTTGGTCAGAACACCAGTATTAGTACTCACTTAACAGAAGGTACAAATGAGTTGGCTAAGGAAGTAAACCGTTCCTTACTGGAGAAGGTTCGGTGGTTGTTGTCTAATGCAGGATTAGACAAATCGTTTTGGGCTGAGACGATTGTATATGCTAGCCATCTCATAAATGGATCGATTATGATAGGAGGTAAAACTCCATTGAAAATTTGGTCTGAGAAAGCTGCTCAAGATTATGGTTTGCTGCGGGAATTGGAAGCCCGACCTACTTCAGTGCCAAGGATGGCAAGGTGAATCCGCGAGCAAAGAGGTTGTGTTTTGGGTATCAAAAGGAATATGAAAGGCTACAGGTTCTGAGACCCTGAAAATAAGAAGATCATGTTGAGTAGGCATGTTACATTTGATGAGACTTCAGTGTTGAAGTCTACCGTCTCTCAGCAGGTGGAGAGGACGGAGACCAAGAAAGTATCGCAGCAGGTGGAGGTTGATGCTACTCCACCATCTCCAGTTGGTTTGGTATCATTGTAGACTTCACCGGATGTGACACCGGGTGGAGATCATGTAGCCAGGGTTGATGCTGAACAGGTTGAAGACATTGATGAGAATGTCGAGTTATTTGCAGCCATTGGAACCAAGGTAAACCCACGCTCGTGGGTAAAGAAGCATGAATCTCAAGCTTGTAATCGCGACAAGCTAAAGTTAAAGGCCGTTGTTCTCCATGATGGCCGTGAGGAGGTTCATATGACTCAGCCAGATAGGTTCACTGCTGCAGATCCAAGTTAAGTGCTTAAGCTTGATGAAGTTCATTAGTATGAACTACAGTTGGCTTGATCCTTTCGGCAAAATACGTAGGCAGCCGTAATGGCGCAACCAAATTTGGTGATGCAACCTGTATGAAGCTGTTTGGGTTCTCGAGTTGTGACCGATTGGAACTTCACGTAGAGGTGGAGAGACTTCACGTAGAGGTGAAGTGTGTGGGCTAGTTGGACTTCACGTAGAGGTGAGGTGTTGTGATCTCGATGAATGGTTGAGCTTGCATAGGAGGGGTGTGCATCCAGTTTGTTGAAGCCAATGATGGTGTTCGGTGTGCTCTACTCAGACTTGATTGGACTGTCAGCTGAAGACATGTAGACTAGATAGATCTAATCAGTTGGAGAGTCAGTGTTGGCTCTTGATGAGTTCTTCGTGAGGTCATGTAGTTGCTGAGTTGGAGACACGTTCGGTGATCGGCATATATGGAAGTTCTCCTAAGGTGAAGTGTAGGGAAGACATGTGTGGTGCATTCCAGTTAGATAGCTGAGCTACAGATTCCAAGCCGAGATCGTGTGTGTCGATTTCGCCAGGTGATAGACTGGAGTTCGTTGGAGATCGGCTCAGATTTGGAAAATCTTCACCAAGGTGGAGAATTATGGGAGAGAGGAGACAGAGGAGTAGAGGAAGTTAGCACAGAGATCGGAAATCAAGGAGCGAGAAACGACGCATTAGAGCAGGCCAGATTGTGCTCCCGGTCGACTGCCCGGTCGACCTGCGTGCACGAACGTGCACAGGAACATTATGGTCGACTGCCCAGTCGACCGTGGAGGAAGCGGTCGACGCCTGGTCGACCGACTGACAGGCCTTTGCTCTCGGGTGGGCCCGGTCGACGGCCCGGTCGACCGTGGCATGGGGCAGTCGACTGACAGCGCGTTTTGACTTTCCTTTTGGGATTCGGATTCCTTTTCTGGATGGGATCGAATCCAATCTGGGTTTCCTTAAATCCAGGGATTCTGTAGCTATAAATAGGGGCTAGAGCCCTCATGTATTGTATCCCTAAGAATTCTCTCAAGTTTCCCCCTTGTATTAGTTTGTATTGATTGTTGAATTAATAAAATCTCTCTCTCCCTTACCCCGAAGACGTAAGCACGTTGCGGAACCTCGTTAAATATTGTGTTGATTGCTTTTCTCTGCTGTTCGTTGTTCTTGTCGTGTTGGTTGCTTCTCCGGCTGCATCAAGTCTCCGCCAGGTGGGCGGATTCCTCAAGAGTGGTTGTTCCCTGTGCGCATAACAGTATGCGCATCACTTTCATGTTGTGAGCATGCAATTGAATCTTCCCAGTTAGGCCGCGAGATCTCCCAGCCATGAGTCCACTACTATAGTGTTTGTGCGGGGCACGATGACTTCGCTGGCTGAGAAATTCATGGAGAATCAAGAAAGAGTAGTGCACAATTTCCGCCACCTTTTAAACTAGCAATGAGATTCAAGTGTGCTAGGTTAGAAAATATAATGCTATTCTATCGTGCTATTCTAACCAAAGCTATGGTAAGTGGGGAATGCAATGCAATACATAAGGTAGGCCCTAGTCTTGAGTTAGATTTAATTAACATGAGTTAGAAAAGCAAAATTTTTTTTGAGCAGGAAACGAAGCCTGAAAAGGAAAAAAAGAGAGAGATTACAATAAGAAAGGGATGAAAACAATTCCTCACCGAGAAGGTGAGAAAGGAAGAGAAAAAGAGAGACAAAAGGGAAAGTACAAGCCAGATGCAGAGCTAGGTAAGGATATTACGCCAAAAGTCAAAAAAAAAAAAAAATTTGATAGGAGACAGCTTCTGTAAAAAGACAAGTCTGGTTGAAAATCTCCGAGTTGCGTTCATGCCAGATAGATCAAACTACAACTTGAGTATAAATATCTCAAATCTTTCGTGGCACACCAGGAATGCAAGAAGTATGCCAGTTCTCTCATAAATGTCAGAGAGAAGTAGGCTAGGAAGAAGGTGCTATCTTGCTCACAATTGGAGTCCACACTCTCCGGGTAAACGCGCATAAAAGAAGAGGTGATTTGATGATTCAGGGTGGTCACCGTAGAAAGAACACATGGATAGTGACCGAATACCCCGGTATGAAGATAGAGCCCGATAGGCAATCCTTCATGGATCGCAGAGCCATGTAGTAATATTGACCTTAAAAGGAGATGCCACCATCCATAATTGTTTTGCAGCTTTATCCTGTGGTAACAGAGGTTGTAACAGTTGGTATTGAGATCTTACGGTAAATGTAGTTGACGAGCCTGCCTTCCAAACTATCTAGTTCGACTCATCCCGCAAAGTATGCTGACGAAGAGTGTACATAAGTCTAACCAGAGCCTGAAGTCTTGTCAGGAAGAGAGGCTGACGGATAGAGAGTGCCCAATCATTATTACTCGTGAATTCAAGTGCTTTGCTCGTGGATTCAAGTGCTTTTCTGACATGATATTATATTCAGGTTCATTGACGCTAGAACGAGATTTAATCGATGTTGTTCGCTCCTTATTTGCGTCACTGTGGATTAACTTTATTGAGATGTCACACTGCGGCTGAAGATCTAGTACATATGCTTGTATCTTATTCTCATTCTGTTCAACTTTGGGATGAACTGAGTAATTTATTACTGATGCATTTCTCTCCTCAGTCCCTGGACTATTGGTGGGAATGTGTCATTGGAGACAAGTTTGGGACCTCAGAGCTCTCTTCGTTCCAAAGAAGTGTTATTTCTTTCATAGCATGGGGAATTTGGAAAGAAATAGAAATTTTTTGGTAGTGCTGATCTTGTGGTATTTGTACTCAGAGATTTGTTGGCAGGGTACTTGCAATTGGCTTCTCTCAGTTTGAATATTGTTCAGTCTGGAATATTGTTCAGTCTGAGCAATATTCAAACTGACAAAGCACGAAGCTCAAAGCCCGCGTCTTGGTTATAACTGTCCTCATTACGGGGTCAATTACTGCCCACGAAATAAGAGAGTTAACCCTCATAATGGAGTATTTTTAGGGGACACTTTTACCCCCTAAAACCTCTATAAATAGCCCAGTTTGCTATGGAAGAGAGGTCGGGGAAATTTTTTTTGTCAGAAGAACCTCGGTCATAAGCCGTAGAAGAACCAAGATCTCCAGTTAAAAAAAGAGAGAGTTCAACTTTCTAACAACTTACTGAGTTCAAGTTTGTTCTTGCCTAAAATCTCTTTGAGATTCTTTTTAGACAGAAGCTGTGTTACTTCGTCACCGTCCAAAGAGAAGATTCCAAGAGGTCTTGACGTTCACCCGGTCAACGAAAATAAGATTCACTTTCCATCGCTACATCAAGAACCCAATATTAAATAAAGGGGAGATTTGAGCTTGAATATCTCCCTCTCTTGTAAAAAAATTATTAATCTATTGTAATTTTTCTTTACAACCAAATAAAGAATTTACACACGCCCTCAATTTTTCCACCAAACACCTTTCTTAGTTAAATACCAATTAGACTTGTATTAGTCAGTCTCAATATATAGTGATATTTATAAAAATAAATATTTCAGCATAACCCTGTAAAAAGAATGTTACTTCAATTATACAGTAACTGGAGTGAGAGACGCATATAGCAAATCTCCTTAAGATAATTACGTTCCCCACTATGGTGCTAACGGGTTACTGGACAGTGGTCTCTCAAGATACAACACTCCTTATAGTATTTAGATAGCACTACCAAATAACCGCACATTCGAACCATAGTTAATTAGTACCTTCACTAATTGAAATTTTAAAGCACTTGGATGAAGACAAATTTCAGAGAGAATATTTGTCTTAATATGAAGGAATATTATTCATTGTAAGAAAAATGAGGGAGAGAGAAGAATTAATGTCTTATGAAGGCACAGATTCAGACAACAATTCTGTTTCTCTTCAGAATCTGTTGAATTCCTATTTCTTCTTTCAGATCGGATTTCTTTATCTGAAGAATGGTGTAGAGAAGAACTTTATGTTCTGTGTGTTTAAAAAAGATGGAAAGGAGCGCTATTTATAACGCTATTGGGAAATCCGTTAGAGGAAGCGGGAGCAATTGTGACGGTTCCTGTCTGAACTGTTGCAATGGTTCCGTGAACAGTTCCAGCCGCACAGCAGATCAGGTAGCGGGTGGATACGCATCCAAGACCCGCGACCCATCTGTACCCGTGTGGCCCGGTCCAAAAAGAACTAGACCAGGTCCAACTCGCAGCCGCGCTCGCGCCGAGGCCCAGTCCCGGGCTCCGGGCCGGATGGGGCAGACGGCGATGGTGCACGTGCATGCATGGTTTTCCCCCAAACGCGCGCGAAAACTTCAAGTACCCAAAGGGTACACGCTTTCTTCCCATCTTTTCATATTTAAACACTTCAACTTTTCACACCATATCCAATGTGGAACTAAATTATTTTAACTTCTTTTAGTCCCCTTTAGCTATTGAATTAGGCTAACTTTTAACTTGAATATCTCATTCATTCGAAAACGGAATTGAATATGTGAATATATCACATTCATCCCAATGGAAAGAGAACACACTCCAACTATTGCCCGGTTGATTCTATCAACAGATCTCGCCTTAATTCAGTTCAAAGATTCACTTAAAATTCTTCGTTTTCACAACAATCCCACACAACGAATGGAGATTCAAGAAATTGTTACACTATGAGACCGACTCTATAGTAAAAGATACTTTACAAAAGAAACTGCATCAGGATACGTGAACAAGGTCTTGAATCTTCCATAGCGAAAACCTATCGAATTACTGGCTAATCAGTGAACTAAATCTTAAACTTCAGCCGTTTGTGTAAGCCAAGCCAACAGGCCTCACATAATAACTTTCTAAAATCAACTTTGGTTCTCGGTTCTGTCCATTTTGGCCCTGGTCATTCTTAGTTTCAGAGAGTATCTTTAGGGAATCACAACCTTCATAGAGACTCCCAAAGAGCCGACCCAGCTCTATACTCACATGGGTGATCATCCTATTAAAAGTACTCTACTCTACCCCACTTGTTTTGATAACAAGATATAGGCATCATTAAAAGCATTATGCTTATCCTAAACCCACTTGTAGAATGCACTTGGATTCACTATAGGAATAGGTTGGCGTCAAGCTCCTAAGTACTTATTCGTGGAGTCAATCATAACTAGTTCTTCCTCTTAAATATAGTCCATGGGATCTCTAGTCGCTAAATGAGGTTTCCATTAAGCTGACTTGGTAAGGTTAGGCTTTTAGCCTCATTTCCCTCGATACACAGTTATACGCTCTCCATTTAAACCTTTAATAAACGGATCCGCTAGATTATCTTTTGATGATGCAAAGTCAATAGAGATAATTTCATTTTAGAGCAACTGCTTCACGGTATTATATCTATAACGAATGCGTTTAGACATACCGTTGTATATAAAATTTTGTGCCAAGATATTGCTACTTAATTATTGCAGTGAATACATATGGTAGGCACTGGCTTGGGCCACAATGGTATATCTTTTAAAAATTATCGAAGCCATTCTGTTTCTTCTCTAGCATTATCTAAGACTAAAATTCTAATTCCATTGTGAAACGGGCAATACATGTTGTTTGAAAGATTTTCAAGATAATGTTGCGCCTCAAGAGTAAATCCGTATTGGCTAGTGATTTCGATTCATTAGAATCTGCAATCCAATTAGTATTGTTGTACCCTTCAAGTACAGGTGGATATTTTCTATATCTCAAGCATACTCCTTGGTTTTAGATAAGCCTACCACTCTAGTAGAGCAGTCCAATGATCATTATTTGGGTTACTAGTGTATCTACTTAATTTGCTTACAACGTAAGTAATATCGGGTATAGTGCAATTCATTAAATATATTAGACTTTAGATGATCTAAGAATACTCCAACTGTCGTGTTGCAGTTCTGTATTCTTACGAAGGTGAATGTGTGGAAGAAAAGGATTCATATTCTCTTTTATCCCATGCTCCTTGAATTTTTTTATCATCTTATCTACGTAATCAGATTGAGATATACTGATTCATCTGGTGTTCTTATAATTTTAATTTTTAAAATTATATCAGCAACACCCCAGATCCTTCATATCAAAATTGTTGGATAGCATCTATTTTGTAGAGTTAATAACCTCAATATTAGTCCTAAGTATCAACATGTCGTCTACATAAAGACAAATAATGATACATGTATTTCCAACTATCTTAGTCACCTTATATCAGAAATCCTCTCACTCACTTTGGTCAACCACATTATTTGAATCCTTCCAATTAGAACATTTACAATTCATCTCAAGATAGTTGTGTTCGGTTGGGCCCTAACATCCAACCTCCCTTCTTCGAGTCTGGAGACTTCCTCAAATTTAGCCACCTTCCTAACAACATATAGGTCATGTTGGAATGTCTTGAATCCAACCCCAGCTTGTGCTTCAGAAGTATTTTTTTGGTGTTGATTCAATTCTATTTTTGTACATGTACTTATAGAAGGGTATTTTGGAGATTTTGCATTGGAAAATAACTCTAGGTTATATAGAGTTTATTACCAGCCGTGAAGGCCTATTCTTCAATTTGTGAGGTTGATCATCTCAGAGAGAGAGAGAGAGAAAGAGAGTATCGAATATGCGGATCCTTCTATATTCTATAATCATTTTCGTCTCCAAAATAAAAAAAACTATATATTGCTTCCCGAGAACGTAGGATGTATTTCAAACATCGTAACATCTATGTGTTTGCATTTGTCTTCATTTTGATTTATGCTCATACCTAATAGGTCGTTTAAAGGCCCTTTCAGCACAAAGTATGGTTTCCGTAGGACTTTGGGTGTCCGCTTGGCGCTTATATATAAATCAAGTTCTATTTCTATGTTCTTTATATTTTCCTACATATATCAACACTGAAAGTGCTTCTCCCAAGTTCTCTCTCTTTGAATGTTCCATATCTTCAACTACTCTTATCATGAATAATACGGTCTCCTTTTTTCATCGACGGAATTCACACTATTTCAATCGCTACCTTACTTCAAGCGAAAGAGACACCATTGGTTATGGTTTTCACCTTATGAATTCTGGAGACTTACATGCTCGAAGTTTGCTTTACTCCACAATAAAGAGACTTAAATGAATCACATTCAAGAAGTGCGCCGTTTTCGATCAGAATCCATCTCTCCAGTAAATGCTTCTTTCTTGGTTCTGCATCTATCGAGTTCTCTACTTCAGTCGGTGCTTTCTATTTCTGATATCTTCATATCACACCCATATTCATTCAACTTTTATTGATCTATCATGAATTCGTTAGTGGGTATTAAAGAATTAGGTTTAGAATTTTTTTTAGCAGTACTTTAGTATTTATAATATTTGTATTGTCTTATTTTGGTTAAACAAACTCTCGACTCCCGAGAGAGGGGTTTAAAGAAATAAGTACTAATGTGTAACATAAGAAAGAGTATTCTTGTAATTATTTATTATTTTATATAAATGATAAGATAATTCCTATCTAGGATAAGCCATCAATCCGTCTATTTTCTCGAAACCTAGCACCTACAAATAAACCATTGTAACTTCTTCAAGCTCTTTCGCTCTACCTTTGCCCCGCTAATTGTAAGGACTTGGGGCACCACACCAAAAAACTAGCCTTCTAGGTGGAGTTTCCCAAAACCTTATATACCCAAAATCATCCCTATATCTAGCTGATGTAGGACATTTGTTCGCACAAATCCCAACAATCCCCGTCGAACAAAGAGTCTCCCTGTAAGCTTATCTTCACACGTGGAAGACCATCTTCACACTTAGAAGATCATATACTCCATCGAGATCACAACTTGCGTGGATGACAGGACACACCTTATGTGAAATAACACTACAGCTTATTACTCCTCTTCACCGCATTAGAGCCGCACGCCTTACTTGAAGAAGGAGCACTGCTATCAAATTCTTTAGAGCCTACCTAACTTTACAGGGACCTTATTGCGCCTTCCGCTACGCACATGCCTTTTGCGCCCTGGGGGATCGAATACCACCCATACACACGACTAAGTTTGGGGCATGGTTCTAATGCCACTTGTAAGGACTTGGGGTACAATCTCAAAAGACTAACTTTCTAAGTGGAGTTACCCAAATTCTTATATACTCAAGACGATCCCCATGTCTGGCTGATGTGAGACTATTTGTTTGCACAAATCTCAACACTAATGATTAAGTTATCCATGCGGCTAGCAATTAAGAACAAACTTCTTATGAAAACTTTGCTGAATTAATCATGCTACATACAAATACTATCTGTTTTGGAAAGCTTTGTTTCATGGCTATTTTTGGTTCATATATATGGCTATAGACTGTAATAGCAAAGTCTTTCAGAAGGATATTAGACACTAAATTCAATCAACCACACATTAACACAAGCCCCCTCAATGGTGCAACTTTGGCTACACTCAGTGTTTCACCCTCTCTTGCCATGTTCCCTGTACTTTGCCTTTACCCCATGAAAATTTGCCTTTAGAAGCTCCCACAGCCCCTTTGGCATTGCGTGTTCTTTTACTCTTTCCGTTTCAACATACTTTCTATCTTTTACTTAAAACATTTGAATAAAGATCTAACCAGGATTGAATCTTAGATATTTAGTGCCCTTTGAGTCCAATATTTTAATAAAAAGCAATAAAATAAAAATTAAAAAAAAATCTATTTTTAAAAGAATCAAATTTCCCTTTTAATGTTATTTGGGAGATTCACTGTTGCCCCATATGTCAAACCGTAATTAGAAAAAAAAAAACTCAGCTTCATAATATAATTAGCTACAACCATTTCTTTTTTTAAACCAACCAGGTGCGTCCACATGTCAAGCGTAAAAGAGCTCCTCAGCGGTGAAAGAAGCAAATGTCCTCACAGTAATCGCTTAAAAAACACAGACCGCTTCAAAAATGCGAACTGCTGGTATATAGAGGACTGCTATCATGATCGCAGTCCTCACAAAAAATACTTTATTTCTAAATCATAATTAGGACCGCGATCATGATTGCAGTTCTCACAAAAATGTCATCTTTCTAAGTCTTTAAATGTCTGCGACCTTAGTCGCAATAGTCTTTGTTAGGACTGCGACCATGGTCGCAGTCCTCACAAAAATATCATGTTTCTGAAGTATTTATAAGACTGCGATCACAATCGTTGTTCTCTTTATTAGGACTGCGATCATGATTGCAACCCTCGCAGTCCTCCAACAAATGCCTTATTTTTGAGTTTTTATAAGGATTGCAATCAATAGAACACAATTTTTCAGCCTATATTGGGACTGTGATAATAATCGCAGTTCTCACAAAATGTCCTAACTTTTAATTAATAAAAAGAGCGTGATCATAGTCACGATCTTCTAATAAAAGAAGCGGAATCGCAGTCCTCATATTAGCTCATCATCTTCAGCAGACCCTATTCACTGACATTGAATGATTCTCATGCTTTTCAAATCAAAAAATCATATCGATCACAAACAGAAACAAAAACTCAAGCCGATTCATGAATTACTCTGCATCGAGTCCGGGATAAGGGGAGAGCAACGTCGTGAGCGACGGGGAAGAGTAAAAGAGGAAATGAAAATATATAAAGAAGTGGTGGTTGGGATGAATCAATTTACACCGACTGAACGAGACTGTAACGAATAAAAATAGGAGGTGAGTTTTTTTCCTAATTATGAAGAAAACTAAGTGGCTGTAGCGAATTTTTCCTTTTTCTTTCTACTCTTAATTTCTCCATCTGTTTATTTATTAATTAATTTATTTTGGAGACATGTAACCTGGTCTTGAATCTTAGGTACTTAGTTCCCTCTGTCAAAAAAAGAAATCTAAGGCAGTGTAACCCGAAACACTTTCATCAAATTCGTGATTTTGTAATTTAACAAGCTCATGAAACTTCCTACTATATTTCAACTTTTTCTTAAAGAAGAAAGAATTACCTACTAGATGTATAGAACTATGCAAATGCATCTTTGGCTGTTTGGATGCCTGGAAGTGGGTGGAAGTGAGAATTATGATTTTTTTCTTTTTGAAAAATGAAAATTTTATTTCTTTTTTGATGTTTGTATGGTAGTTGAGAACTGTATTTGAAAAATATGATGTCTTTTTGATGTTTGGATGATAATGTGAAAGTGAAAGTGAAAAATTTGACTACAAAGTTGACCGCAAATTAATATTAAAATAAATATTAATTATGAAAAAAATTAGACTGTAATTAGACCGCAAGTGAGATTTATATGAACACAAAATTAACTATTTTGAGTTACAACTTATTACACCAATGAAATTTACATAACCACAAAATGAATTATAACTTATTCCCAATGAGATTTACATGACCACAAAATTAACTGTAGCACTTTGAAAGTGAGAAAATGGTTGTATAAAAGAGAAAAGAGAAAAAGAAAAAAAAAGTTTATTCATTTTCTTTTTCTCGCGTTTCGATAG
The DNA here is from genome assembly GCA_038442645.1 of Agave tequilana. Classification (NCBI taxonomy): domain Eukaryota; kingdom Viridiplantae; phylum Streptophyta; class Magnoliopsida; order Asparagales; family Asparagaceae; genus Agave; species Agave tequilana. The sequence goes on from JAVJIF010033072.1 coordinate 23,683, forward strand.
AGAGGGAAAGTGAAAAATGAGGCCTCCCACTTACTTTCACCTCTAACCAAACAGTCCTTGAAGTTTCATTTTAAAAGAATAAAAGAAAAAGAAGGAAGAATCTTCTAAATCATCCATCAAAAAAATAAAAATAAAGAATGAGTGCAAATATCAATCAGCCAAATTTTCATGCGTGCACAATAAATGAATTCTTTATTAATATCAAAACAAGTACATAACAGCACGAAAGATAATTTAGGAAATGAAATACATCATCTTTTTTCTTAAGAATAACAAACTAAAAAATAATACGGACCCCAAATATAGAATGAAGAAGGGGCAAGCAAGTTTACACTCTCTCCCTCCCCTACGCACCTAGATCTTAGTATTACATGAGAATGGGATCTCTTTACACCGGGGGCATCTCAACTCCTTTCTCTTCTCCCTCCTTTGCTTTCTTCTCTCCCCAAATAATCTCTTCAACGGTGCCCTGCACATCGACTCTAATCTCTCCTAGTTTCGCTTCAGCCGCTAATTGCTCAGGTAGCTTGAGTTGCTCTTTCAGCACCTTGACATCTCTATATATTATGTATAACACCATTTGTACAATCCGAAGCTGAATCCCAATATGTTTGGAATCTGTCCAAGCAAAAAAAACCATACATATGCACGAACTTAGTAATAAAAGAGAAAAAGATTAAGATCAAGTACTAGTTTGTAGATATATTAAATTACCGCGACATAGATGTCTTTTATAAGCAAACCATAGGAGAACCACACCACTGCGCTCAATGTGAGGAAGAAGGATAGAGAGAATGGCATGAACTCGACGCTCTTTGTTTTAATGACTACCCTCTGTAGATTGGAAGTATGGTTAAATTTGTTGACTATATGATAATATAACACTAAGGAAGAGCAAAAAATACAGTGGTAATATGTTGCTGGGTTCTCACGATGATGCTCAAAGGAGCAGCGAAGACGCTCACAGCGAATCCGACACAGATCCAGCCGAGGACTTCATGGCGTCTCGTGCCCTTGGAAAGGAGAAGGGTTGATAGAACAATCAAGGAGAATAGTCCCACATTTAAGAGCAAGATTATTTTACTGTGTAAACCTACAAGTATGAAAAAAAGAAAAAGAAAATCTCATAAACTACATTCTCATAAAATTCCTTGTAATTGGATAGAATTAATGCAGAAGGAAAGAATTTGCACACACCTTAGCTTTTTGGGGGCGTAGGTCAGGTACATGACAATATATAGTCTCAATGATGCAACCAAATGCGTTGATGGTGATGAGGAGGTATTCATTGGTCTTCACGAATGCGTAGTAGATCCACAACATCGCACTGAACAACGCAACGACATAAGGCAATGATTGGAACCCTTCGGTTGATTTCTTTTGTAAACTCGATAGAACGTAGGACTGCAAGCAGTTAAGATCAAAACATGAATGCTTGTAAGTTGCCGAGAATTCGGCAAGATAAATTGTAGAAAATGTAGAAAAATGCATGCATGCAAGCTAGAATCTTACATTGGAGAGAGGTACACCATGAATGAGATCAAGTTACCTGTAAATTAATAATATGGGCAAGTCAGAAAGTATATGTAGGGTGCTGACAATAATATAAGAATCATATCCATTTTGTAGTTTTAGCTAAATCTTGCGGGTTCTAAATTGATGTAACTAATACCAGCTAGTAATAGGATAAGCAAGTACGTGGTATTTATCATAATTGGAAAAAAGGGGGACAAAACGAAAGCTGAAGCAGACCGACTTATCTTCATATTCGTAATATGATATAAACTCTTTGAGAAAAGAACTGAGTAGAAATTTTGGTTTTGGCCATATGATTAATGTATTTCTTTGACAAGTGAAGGCCTTAATTAAAATCTTTTCTAGCTAGTAAAATAGGAAAGTTGCACTCTGAGAAAACCCAGTCCAAAACTAACATAAAATATCAAAAAGAGAAGAAACATTAGAATCAAACAAAATGAAGAAAGCTTTGTTCCAGTCTAAGTGCGAAATGGATCAGACGAATAAATTGGAAGGGAAAAAAAAAAACTTGAAGGAAGCTGGATTAGCTTGCATGATTAATTAAATAAATTACCTAGGAGACCAAAGGCAAAAGCCCAAGGATGATCCAGTGATAGTCCAGCCATCTCTTCACAATACCCAAATAGTGGTTTGAAACTAAAGGAATTGAGGAAGAGAAGGAAGAAGAAGAAGAAGAAGTGCTGATCAAGTGAAGAAGAAAGCTTTAGGGATTCCTCTTTCTTCTCTCTTTTTCAGAAAAAGAAAAATGAAAGAAAGAAAGAAAGAAAGAAACCCAAGCCTTCACTTCTCAACTCTCAAGTCTCAGATGCTCTTGGATTGCCTGATCCCTGGCCTTGGCAAGATGTCTCTTTTATAGGGCGGAGGGGAGAGAGAGAGAGTGGAGGAAGTGGGATTGTCTGCATCACTCCACCACTCAACTATAAAATCCAAAAACACAAATATGACGAAGATAAAAATGGAAGAAATATTAACAACAAGAAGACCTTTTTTTTGTTATGAGTGATTTATGTGTGGATTTGGCAATTTGCTAGTGCTTGCTTTGTTAGGAAAGAGCGTGTGAGATTCTGTTGTGATACTGCGATGACCATGAATACTATTGTTTTACGTGACCCTCTTTCCCCGAACACATCCTTTTTAGCCTTCTCTCCTAACGTGAAATCAGTTACCAAAACCTAGCACCTTTGTACAATTAAACACGCTCACCTCAATTTTCACAACATTTCCTTCAATAAAAAGTTTCTGTTAAAATATAAATACTTCAACTCTCATTTTAAATTCAGAGTTTTGATGCAGTAACATGTTTTTTAATATGGTATTAGAAAAACTCATGTTCAAATTTCACCGGATCCGTAATTAAAAGTGAATTTAAAAATAAAAATACCGCTAGCCTAAAAACTCAAGTTTTAGCGCATATAAATGACTCTTGTCTCCAATTAGGAGAATAGGCGGTAGCACTCTTGCGGTACTGTCTTATTTTTTTCTTTTTTCCTCACTAGAAGCCAGTGCCCGGTGATCATTGGTTGGATTAACACAACTTATTTGTATTATTCAACAATATATGTCCAAAACTGTGAATGAAGTGGGAAGTGGAGAACAACCTTTAAAGCTTAGACACCATTCCATTAGGGATAGAAAATTGACATAATTCTATAGGCAAAGGGGAAGAAGGCGCACACTGGGCATGCAAGCGGGAGGGTTCTCAGGATCTGCCTTTGTTGTTTCCTTGGTACAGAGCTCTGAGGCTTTCATGATGAAAATGCGTGTAAAGCTAATGGGTAGTAGAACAACAGGAGATGGCATACAGCTCAAGGAATCTATGCAACTTACCAAGCTGGCCATCATCCTGAACAATGAATCCATGCAATATTGTACAAGGTTTGGCCGCTCTCTCAGTTGTTACTATCAAATCTGACAGAAATCTACTCTCTCCTTTAAGGAAATTGCAATGCAAATTGGTTGTGCTGCACTCTGTTATTGAGTCTGTATTGGGTAAAATTGAGCATAGTGGCAAGGTTCAGTTCGATAAAGAGAGAAGGGTAGGTTTTATCCTGTCGAAGTGTTTCCTCATCGAAAATTTTACATGGACTCCAACTGGTACTTCTAGAGGGATCTAAAGCATCAACTTGACCATTTTCTCTTTCCATTAGTTGTGTCAAACTGGCAAGTTGATTCATGAGAAACCAACTTGGGATTCTTTGGAGGATATACGCTTTGTTCTAAAAGGAAACTTAGCCATGATTGTTCTTGCTTTGTTAGTTTGCATAAGTTGATCAGGCGAACAAATTTCCTTTCTTTTGAGGCAATGGTGCGTGTTTGTCTTGCCAAAATATTTTGGTCAATCGCCATAGGCTGTAGTTTGGAGTTTCTGCATAATCTGTGATATTTTTCATGACAGAGCTGTTGCGTGCAAGGCAACAACCAGCGAGAAATCTACTAATAGAGATAGACGCATTGGAGAAGTACCCACACAATAAGAACAGAGAAAAGAGAGAAAATAAGCCAACACAATATTTAACGAGGTTCTGCAATTTGCCTACGTCATCGGGGCAAGAGAGATTTTATTGATTCAATAATCAATACAAGAAAATACCAGAGAGATACTTCAAGGGATACAATTTATGAGGGCTCTAACCCATATTTATGCCAGAGAGTCCCAGGGATTTAGGAAACCCCAATTGAATTTGACCCCAATTCAGAAAAGGAATCCAAATCCTAAAAGGAGAAGCAATTCGCCTATTAGAAAACTCCAATTGGATCCGACTCCTTTTCAGAAACGGAGTCAATCCAAGTTGAATTCCACAAGCTTCATCAAGCTTTCATCTCCTCTTTCTCCCTGCAATTCTCCACCTCGGTGAAGATTTCTCAAATCTGAGCCGAATTCTAACGAACACCTGGCGAAATGGACACATGATCTCTGTGAAATTGACACACGATCTCGGTGAAATCGACACACGATCTCGACTTGAGCGCTCCGAACGAAATTGACATACGATCTCGACTTGGTCAACAGATGAAACTGGTTCTTTCCAAACGAATCGCCAGCACACATACAATTGATTTTCACTGTTCACACCAGATCCAAAATGAGTTTGTCATCCCCTTAGGCAATGCTCTCCAAACTCCAATATCAATTGTAAAATTTCAACTTCAACTCAGCTATCCAAACGGAATGCACCATGCATGCCTTCTCATCACTCCACCGAAAATACCATATGAGCCGACTAACGAACGTGTCTCTTACTCAGCAACTTAATGAAAATCTATTCCATATGACCTCAAGAAGAACCCATCATGAGCCAACACTGACTCTCCAACTGATTGGCTCTCTCCAGTCCATATGTCTTCAAGATGGTCCAGTCATTGAAGACATATGGAATAGAGAGAGCCAGTCAGTTAGAGAGTCAGTGTTGGCTCATGATGGGTTCTTCTTGAGGTCATTTAGAATATAGTTTCATTATGTTGCTGAGTAAGAGACACGTGCGATGATCGGCTCATATGGTATTTCTCTTCAGGTGAAGTATTGGGACGGCATGTATGGTGCATTCCGTTTGGATAGCTGAGTTGAAGTTGGAATTTATACAATTGATATTAGAGTTTGGAGAGAGTTACTAGTGGCGATGACAAACTCAATTTGGATCTGGTATGATCAGTAGAAACCAATTTTATGTGTGCTGGCGATTCATTTTGAATGAACCAGGTTTCGTCTATTGGCCAAGTCGAGATCGTGTGTCGATTTCGCCGAGATCGTGTGGCGATTTCGTTCGGAGTGCTCAAGCTGCTATCGTGTGTTGATTTTGCCGAGATTGTGTGTCGATTTCGCCAGGTGTTTGTAGGAGTTCGGCTCGGATTTGAGAAATCTTCACCGAGGTGGAGAATTATAGGGAGAGAGGGTAAAATCTTATTGAAAGAGTTTGTTAAACTCTGTTGAAGGTTAGCCAAAGATCGCTGCAAACAACAGGATCGAATACGAAGTGTATTGGTCGTATCAAAGTTGGATTGCACAGGTGAGAACCAAGTATAGTCGACTAGGTTACAAGACTAGTCGACTAATGTGACAAATAGAAAGTTGAAAGTTTCTGTTTCATTACAGACTAGTCGACTAATCTATGTATTAGTCGACTAATCAAGGTTATAAGTCGGCTAATCAATGTTATAAGTCGACTACTCTGTGAAAAACACCTAGGGGGGTGAATAGGTGTAAGTGCTAATCTAGAACTAAATGCAAAACTAAGTGCGCTAAATGCGGAAGCTTAAAACAAATCTTGCAACACACTTAATACAATCAACAAGTGTATCCGAATTCCCCGTGAAGGGCTTTGGACTAACTCCTCTTGATTCCCCTTGAATGGGTTGAGGTGCTATGTGAAGCTCTTGTTGATTAGGTACAAGTGAGGCACACACACAATCAAGCTAAGCATATAAGGATAAGCAATATGAAAGATGCAAGGCAATACACAAGCAAATATGATATGTATGATATGAATGATGCTTTGCACAATTAAATGAGAGAGAGTTAGAGAGACAATGGATCAAACGCAAAGGCCAAGATATGTTTCGAGGTTCAAGCACCTTGCTCTACATCCCCGCCTACACCACCGTGTAGGATTTCCAATCCACTATCTCCCACCGAGGGAACCTCTACCGAAGAGGATTTGTTACAACCCTAGGAGTACCAAACTCCTCTCTCAAATAATCACCTCACAATCGAGGGGTAGGCCCGTAGCCAATACAACAACCAACACCTCTACCGAAGAGGGTTTACAACCAAACTCCACCTCTCACTAGAGAGAGCAAACCAATCACCCGATCACCTCTACCAAAGAGGGATACACAAAGAACAAGGGTGTTTACAACAAGTGGTTCCAAATACCACAAACTCAATCTCTCTTTCTTTTTCTCTTTTCCACAAAACAAATGATCCTAAATAGATTAGGATAGAAGATAGCTCAAGTGTGGAAACTAGGTGTTTTTGAAAACAAGCAACAAAGAAAAACTAATTGGGAAGTCTCTTGTAAAAGATAGAAAATGAAAGATCAAATCAAAATCCCAAAACCTAGTTTTCTTTGATTTTTCAAAAACCCAAAACAATACAAAGATGAATCTTTTTGGCACAAAACTCTTTTTAAAGCTCTTTTAAAACAGTAGAGAAAGTCTGAAAATTTTATCTCTAAAAAACTTTTTCAAAAACCCAAAGAGATGGGGTTTTTATAGGCCCATCAGAAAACTAGCCGTTAGGCTGATGTGGCAGCCTGACAGGCTGACAGTCGACCGGCCCGGTCAACCGCCAACGGTCAGAAATGTGACCGTTGGGCAACCACGGTCAACCGGCCCGGTCGACCCAAACAAACAGAGAGCACTGCTCTCAACCCGGTCGACCCGGACGGTCGACCGTCCCAGTGTCTCCAAACGTGCACAGATTTGTGCACGTTCGGTCGACCGACTTCAGCCAAGTCGACTAGGTCAGTTGACTTAGTCGACTGATTGAAGCCTGGAACAGAAATTTGGGAAAGAAAAACAGTTTAAAAATATTTTGAAAAATCTTTTAAGTCTTCTAAAAATCCACAAAACTTGTTTTAACATTTTATATTAAAACACAAACTTGTGATAAAAATTTCAAGACATATATCAATCATAACAATTCATTTTTGAGTCTTGCAAATTTTATCAAAAATAAAACTTGTATTTTTATCAAACTTGATTTTTCAATACATGAATAGGATAGTCAAAATAAGTTTGTCTAGCAAGTTTAAAGCATGTATGTATATCTAGAACATATCAATATACATAGAAATAAAGTAAACTTGTTTTGATCTACTATTCATGAAAACCAAAATCCAAATCATGAAACGTGTGTGTTATGTGCACTTGAGCATATCAACTATACTAAGTTTTACAAATGGATCTAAACACACTATCTAAACTAGGATACCTAAGTCTTCTTGATGATCTTCATCTTCAAGTAGACTTGCTCCCAAACCGTGATCCACCAAGTGCAAAGGAATGATCTTTAAGCTTTGGCACCGGAATCACCATGAAAAGCTTCTAAACTCCTTGTTGAAGCTAATCACCAACTAATATCTTGGTTAATGATCTGAAACTTAAACAACGCAAGATTATTAGTAAACATAACTACATGAGTTAATCATCATCAAAACTAGGGTGGAAGGCCTTTGGGCCAACAATCTCCCCCTTTTTGATGATGACAAAACTCATAGAGTTATATATGCATGGATTAAAGTTAAGCTTCAAAGAAGCTCCCCCTTAACTCATGCATAAAACAAATAAACATAAATATGCATGAATGACTATGCATAAACAAGATACTCTAGATACCAAATGAGATATTCAACACAAAACATGCTCTAGATACCAATTACCAATTAACACAAAAATTAACATTAAAACTAACATGTTCTAGATACCAATTAAACCAATTAACAATAAACTATATTAAACTTAATATATGCAAAAACATAACTATGCATATATCAAACTCAACCAAATCTTTCTCCCCCTTTTGTCAATCATCAACAAAGGGGTAAACACCAAAACAATAAATAAAATGAGGGTAAAAATCTTTCTCCCCTTTTTGTCAATCAAAACAATAAAAATAACGTTCTCCCCTTTTTTTTGTCTAAAACAAAAACAAAGTCAATAAGGGGTGACTATCAATTAGGATACCAATAGAAAATATGTCAATGAAGCATATTGATGCCAATTGAAAATAAACAAAGATTAATAAATGTTATATGCTATATACATTCATGAAGAGGAAGATGCTAAGTTAGCTTCCCTACACATATGCATTACATGAAAGAGGGATGCTAAGCCCTAATTCACATAACACACATTATGCAATGAATAAGAGGAGATGTGAAGCTCCCCCTACACACGTGTACCACATAAAGAAGAGATGTTAAGCTCTTCAATAGACAATACACTCAACATGAATTTATATATAGAAGAGATGTTAAGCTCTCATTACATATAATCAATACAAATCAAAACTTTGAATATTTTTTCTTTAAACAAAATTTTATATATCAATTTAAAACACAAGACATCTTGATATCAAAAGATAATGTTTTTCTTTTTAAGTCATATAAACAATTGAAATGACTATTTTCTATCATAAAGTAAGGGAGTGGAAATACAAATACCAATAGAAATATGAAAATTGAATTTTCTCCCCCTTTATGAAATACAAACAAAACACATGCATAGGCTTGAAATAAGATACCAATTGAAAACTAAATCAATTGAAATGAAGTTGAAACTCAAGCTCTAGCATAAACAACTATTTGTGCTCTAAGATATAGGAATATAATAGGCACAAATAAAATAAGTATATGTGTATGAAATAGAATGAGTACCAATCACCAATAGATGATACCAATTTAAAATATACATACACAATAAACATATGAGTATACAAAAGAATCAAATTGATACCAATTGAAAAAGTTCAATGATACCAATTGACATAACAATAAATAGCATGTGTATACCTCATAACACAATGAAGAAAACGAACTAGTTAAAATGAAAAATTTTGTTAACTAGTACGAAATCCTTCAAGCAAGGAATAAACTAAAATAATTTTCATAAAACACATGTAAATCACATGGTACTTAAAAACACTCAATATTCAATAAAGTCCATACATGCTCATGAAAAACATACTCATGAGAAATATTTTAAAAGGATGATGAGTGTACTAGTAATGTGTGACATGGCATTATGAAATTTCCAATTAAGCTCAATTATACCTTAAACATGAAAACATGAAAAATCATCTAAACTATTTAATCTTCAAGGCATATGTATGTCTAATACAAACTAAGGTATACATACATATCCAAAACACAACGAGTCCACAAAATATATGCATTAAGGCACGTGGCTCAAAAAGGATAATCATGTATATCTAATAGTTTGGACAAGATAGACATATACATGAAGTTAAACAATTAAACACAAAATCAAGAAAAACTAAATCTTCACCAAAACACATTTCATTTCAAGGTATATGTATGAATTGTCAACACAATAAGTATACATACATATCCCTAAACACAATTGAGTCCATATATATAGATTTGCATGAAAGGCAAATGACTCAAGGGGTATACATGTATATCTTAAAGTTTGGCAATACAAACATATACATGAAGTGAAAACTCATAAGACAAATTCAAAATGGAATACAAGTTTGAAATGTATGAATCATCAAAACTAGACTATACTAGCACATCTAATGGGTTCAAATAAGCAATCAAGCCCAACATATATAGATTTATTTGTGGCCCACTATATGTACAAGTATAAGTCCTAGTCTTATGAAAACTAACATCTAAACAAGTAATCTTAACATGAAGCATCAAAAAAAATAAAAAAAAATCATCATGATAAAACTAAAACATGATTACTATGTAAATTCACATGTATTAGATTCATGATGTACATTATAGCTTAAACAAAAGTGAGAACACTAAGTATGAATTCATATAAGCATGTGTGTCTCAAGTACTATACATGTATGTCAAGGATCTAATAAACATGGTAATTACATACTAATCCATAGACAATGAAACATCCTATAAAACATCAAAACATGCTATAAATTTTAACTATGAAAGCATGTAAATAATAAATGGGAGTAAAGAATAGTTACCAAAACCGAAAAAGCAACTCTCCTTGTCTCCAAAACATGGTGGTCCTTTCCACCAAACTTCCCTTGAAAGTGATGCATCCAATTGATTTCCTTTAAGTACGGAACACATCCACTCCAGGTGCTATCACTCTCACGTCATGTGAGAGCCCACACCTACATCAAAAACTTTAGGGGTGGTCTTTGGTACCCATACTCTTTTGGGTCCATGGGGGTTAGTACCTTCTCTAACCCAAACAAATTTCTTTGCTAAATTAGGAGTATGTAATCTATCATAACAAAATTTAGTAAGGTGGCCCATACGTCCACAATGTGTACAAGTGTACACATGAGCATATTTGTGATGGGTGTGTCCGTGTGGAGCATGTGTATGCTGTGGAGGGTGTGCATGCATAAAGGATGGAACTTGTTTCTTTCGAACCAAGGATTCCAAGCGAGTATGGTTCATGGCACATTGGCTCATAGTGGAGCCCAAACAATCTACTCTCTTCTTTAACATACAAATATCATCATTAATCTTAGAAGAAGAGGTACATGCATTAGGTAGACTAAATGAAGAAGCTACACTAGCATGACAAACATGTGCATCCATCTTATTTTGCAAAACAATATTCTTATCTAAACAAACATTCAACTCATTTGAAATAGAAATAATTTTATTTTTCAAAGCAACATTCTCTTTTAAAACAAAATCAACTTTTGAAGACAATTTTCATTTTTCCTTCAAAAGAACATGACAATCATTTTTAGATTTTAAAAATTCATTTTCTTTAAGTGCAAGTTCTAATTAAGATCTCAATGAATCCCTTTCATTATAGACCTCAACCTTCTCTTACAAAACAACATCAAGTCTAGCATGCAAACTTTTATTTTCATTATTAATGTCTAGACTTTTCTTTTTCAAAATATTATATTTTTCTATTAATTTTTCACAAACAATAGAAAGTTCTTCATTCAAAGCATGAGGATCAACATAATCATTTGAAGAACTAGCACAATCATCATTATCTAAGTGGGTTTCCGATTGTACCTCAAGGGAGTCATTCCCTTGGACCATTAAGAATTGTGAGTCAGATTCTCCACTAAACTCCTCCGGTTGATTTGGCAATTGAAGCTTGGAGGTGGTGGTGGTTGTCAACAAATTCCACACTGCAAAGGCGGAATCAATGTTAGAAACACGTAAAAGATAATCTTTAGATAATGTACTTCTAATGGCCTCAAGGGCTTGTGCATTGGCCCCTATATGATTGCGATCTCCAAGATAGCATTTCTTGGTGGCCGCAAGAAAGACATGCAAACCTAGGGTCTTTAGGTACATGGACATCCTATACTTCCAAACAACAATGTTGGAAGGGTCAAAACTAGGTGGGGTCATGAAGTCCATGGTAAACTATATGTGTGCAAACAAGCAAATGTAAACAATAGATTAGCAATCAATGGATCTCACTCCTAGGATGTTAAGCCTAATATCAGGAGCACTAGCTCTGATACCAATTGAAAACACCTAGAGGGAGGTGAATAGGTGTAAGTGCTAATCTAGAACTAAATGCAAAACTAAGTGCGCTAAATGCGAAAGCTTAAAACAAATCTTGCAACACACTTAATACAATCAACAAGTGTAGCCGAATTCCCCGTGAAGGGCTCTGGACTAACTCCTCTTGATTCCCCTTGAATGGGTTGAGGTGCTATGTGAAGCTCTTGTTGATTAGGTACAAGTGAGGCACACACACAATCAAGCCAAGCATATAAGGATGAGCAATATGAAAGATGCAAGGCAATACACAAGCAAATATGATATGTATGATATGAATGTATGATATGAATGATGCTTTGCACAATTAAATGAGAGAGAGAGTTAGAGAGACAATGGATCAAACGCAAAGGCCAAGATATGTTTCGAGGTTCAAGCACCTGCTCTACATTCCCGCCTACACCACCGTGTAGGATTTCCAATCCACTATCTCCCACCGAGGGAACCTCTACCGAAGAGGATTTGTTACAACCCTAGGAGTACCAAACTCCTCTCTCAAACAACCACCTCACAACCGAAGGGTAGGCCCGTAGCCAATACAACAACCAACACCTCTACCGAAGAGGGTTTACAACCAAACTCCACCTCTCACTAGAGTGAGCAAACCAATCACCCGATCACCTCTACCAAAGAGGGATACACAAAGAACAAGGGTGTTTACAACAAGTGGTTCCAAATACCACAAACTCAATCTCTCTTCTTTTTCTCTTTCCCACAAAACAAATGATCCTAAATAGATTAGGATAGAAGATAGCTCAAGTGTGGAAACTAGGTGTTTTTGGAAACAAGCAACAAAGAAAAACTAATTGGGAAGTCTCTTGTAAAAGATAGAAAATGAAAGATCAAATCAAAATCCCAAAACCTAGTTTTCTTTGATTTTCCAAAAACCCAAAACAATACAAAGATGAATCTTTTTGGCACAAAACTCTTTTTAAAACTCTTTTAAAACAGTAGAGAAAGTCTGAAAATTTTATCTCTAAAAAACTTTTTCAAAAACCCAAAGAGATGGGGTTTTTATAGGCCCATTAGAAAACTAGCCGTTAGGCTGATGTGGCAGCCTGACAGGCTGACGGTCGACCGGCCCGGTCGACCGCCAACGGTCAGAAATGTGACCGTTGGGCAACCACGGTCGACCGGCCCGGTCGACCCCAAACAAACAGAGAGCACTGCTCTCAACCCGGTCGACCCGGACGGTCGACCGTCCCAGTGTCTCCAAACGTGCACAGATTTGTGCACGTCGGTCGACCATCCCGGTCGACCGACTTCAGCCAAGTCAACTAGGTCAGTTGACTTAGTCGACTGATTGAAGCCTGGAACAGAAATCTGGGAAAGAAAAATAGTTTAAAAATATTTTGAAAAATCTTTTAAATCTTCTAAAAATCCCAAAACTTGTTTAACATTATATTAAAATACAAACTTGTGATAAAAATTTCAAGACATATATCAATCATAACAATTCATTTTTGAGTCTTGCAAATTTTATCAAAAACAAAACTTGTATTTTTATCAAACTTGATTTTTCAATACATGAATAGGATAGTCAAAATAAGTTTGTCTAGCAAGTTTAAAGCATGTATGTATATCTAGAACATATCTAATATACATAGAAATAAAGTAAACTTGTTTTGTTCTACTATTCATGAAAACCAAAATCCAAATCATGAAACGTGTGTGTTATGTGTACTTGAGCATATCAACTATACTAAGCTTTACAAATGGATCTAAACACACTATCTAAACTAGGATACCTAAGTCTTCTTGATGATCTTCATCTTCAAGTAGACTTGCTCCGAAACCGTGATCCACCAAGTGCAAAGGAATGATCTGTAAGCTTTGGCACCGGAATCACCATGAAAAGCTTATAAACTGCTTGTTGAAGCTAATCACCAACTAATATCTTGGTTAATGATCTGAAACTTAAACAACACAAGATTATTAGTAAACATAAACATGAGTTAATCATCATCAAAACTAGGGTGGAAGGCCTTTGGGCCAACACTCAGTTGTGCGGCCTGTTTCTGAATCTGATTCAGAATCCATTTCTGATCCAATTTTGGTGTTTTTGGTTTCCTTCTTCGTGGATTCTTTGACTATATAAGGAGGGGTAGTGTCCCCAATATTTGTAATCGATAATTGATTAAATTCAATAAGAACTCTCTCTCCTTGCCCCGAGGACGTAGGCAAATTGTCGAACCTCGTTAAATATTGTGTTGGCTTGTTTTTTCCTCTTGTTTCTCTGTTCTTATTGTTTGGGTACTTCTCTGCTGCATCTATTTCTATTGGTAGATTTCTCATTGGTTGTTACCTCATGGGCTACAATTAGTATCACAGCCATGCCCCGAACTTAGTCATGTGTGTGGGTGATGTTCGATGATGTAAGATCCCCTAATGACGCAAAGGCGCAATGGGCCTGTCACCCCAATGGCCAAAAAAGGCGCAGTGGGCCCCTGTAAAGCTAGTTGGGCTCTCGAGAATTTGACAATGGTGTGCATGACACTGCTGGGAAGCTCTGATACCATGCGGTGAAAAAAGAAATGTATCTCGATAAAGCATTTAATCTTCTGGTGTGAAGATGTTGAGCTTGATGGTATCAGAGCAACAAGTGGTATCAAAGCATACTCAACTATCTTCCGGTGTGAAGATAGTTGAGCATTTGATCTCCCGGTGTGAAGATAATTGTAAGGAGAGAGAGATGAAAGCTTGATAAAGCTTGTGAAATTCAGAGATTCAGACTTCGTTTCTGAAAAGGAGTCGGATCCAATTGGAGTTTCCTAACAAGCGAATTACTTCTGTTGGCCCAAGAGGTTACACTCTCCAATTGTTTTGTGTTTTGATGACGACAAACCAAATAAGAGCTATTTGGTACTAATGAATTTGCTTAAGATAAGTTTCAGGATAAGTACCATGTTTGGAGGGCATTGCTTGCTATTGCAACAACTTCTAGGTTTATAAAGCTATGAAGGCATATTGCACATCAAGGAAGGATCATAGAAGAAGAAGGCTCTAGCAAGGATAGCATGGCTCAAGACTTGAAGATTGCTCAACAAGATTTGTTTTTAGTTTTATAGGTTTAGAATTTTGTTAAAGAATGATGGATAGGTTTGAAGCTCAATCACACACGTTTTTGCGCACATATTGTTTCCAAGATGATTTTCTATAATATGTACAAAAATATTTTTATACAAAATCCTCTGCCTACAAATCAATTTTTATGTTTTATACTTATTACTATTTAAAGATATTTTTCATAAAAATCAAAGTCTTTTCAAAATAGTGTTTTAAACCTGACTTTTGACCTGAGCCGGTCGACCGCACCAGTCGACCGTGCCTATGTAAGTCGACCGGTCGACCGGACTAGTTGACCGAGGTTCTGGCAGATGCACGTATCAGTGTGCATGTCTGCCGGTCGACCGGGCGGTCGACCTGACTGCAATGGCTTTGCTCTCGGGTTTGTTGGGTCGACCGGGCGGTCGACCGGTTGCCTGTAACGGCTCTATTTTGTATAGGCGGTCGACCGGACTAGCCGTTGAACAGTAAACGGCTATTTTCTGGGCTGTTTTAAATTTTGTCTTTTTGTGTTTAAAATTGGTTTAAGGGATATATTTCAAACCTAATACTCTCTGATTAATCCTAATTATGTTTTATCCGTTAACCCTATTCCTCTCCTATAAATAGGGGTGTTTGGGGAGAGATTGTTTACAACATTTTTTTGCAAGAAAAATTCAAAAGTTTAAGGCATTCAAAAGAGCTTTGTTTCTTGGTTTTTGTGCTGAAATTCTCTCTCATTTTCTGAAGTAGTTTTTGAAATACTCTCTGATTTAATTTTCTTTCTTCACTTACAACAAAAGCTTCATTCCTACTCATTGTTCTCTAAGGACCTTTTGTAAGGGAAGAGACTTTTGAAAGAGAGAGTTTGTAGTCTTTTGACTACTCAGAAATTGATTGTAATTGAGATTGTGGAGTTGGGTACTCCGGTGTAATTGTGATTTCTTTGTGATAGTGGAAGTAGCTAGAATCCTTCTGGGGAAGGCGGGGAGTAGAGCTGGGTGCTCGAACCTCGATAACATATCCTTGTGTTTGCGTTTGGTTTACATTCTTGCACTTATTACTTGCTTATCATCATCATTGCCATATTTACTTGCTTTCATTCATCTTGTGAATCTTGTTGGGTGATTGTTACATCTTAATTTTTAATTTGTCCATTGATTAGCATTATCACCTATTCACCCCCCTCTAGGTGATTTTCAATTGGTATCAGAGCTTGGACTCTAGGTTTTGGCTTAACATCCATAGAGAGATCCTTAAAATTTGCTAATCAACATTTTCATTCATACATTCATATACTAGTAAACATGACCGATAACATTAAAACCCCTCCTAAATTTGATGGACTTAATTTCCCTATTTGGAAGGTTAGGATGACTATATTTTGCAATCTTTGGGTAGCTTAGTGGCCAAGTCCTTGACCAAACCCTATGTAGCACCCGATGGTGATGAGAGCACTTGGACCGACTTCAACTTTAGAGAATATGAGGCTAACTCCAAGGCCCAAAACTCCCTATTAAGCGCCTTGAATGAGGATGACCTTACACGGGTAATTCATTGCCAATCCGCCTATGAGATTTGGCAACACTTATTGGCCACACACGAAGGGACTTCACAAGTCAAGAGAGCTAAGATAGATCTCTTGAGGTCCCAATATGAGTCATTTAAAATGATTGATGATGAGTCTATTGATAGTATGATTACAAGGTTTACTAAAATCCCTAATGGTCTTTCTTCCTTAGGTGATGACATCTCCAATGATCAAAAGGTGCGGAAAGTGATTCGGGCTCTTCCGTCTTCATGGGAGATAAAGGCCACCACCTTAAAAGAATTGAACGACAAGGACGAGATGGACCTCATTAGTCTCATTGGGAACCTAAAGACCCATGAGATGGAGAAGAAGGCAAGAGAAGAGGCCACTACTTCAAAGAAGAAATCCATAGCCTTCAAGACTTCATCCACCAAAGATGACGATGAAGAAGACGAAGAAGAAGATGAGGAGCTAACTCTACTTGTGCGGAATGTCAAGAGGTTGTACCGGAAGAACAAGATCAACTTCCGGAGAAAATTTGAAGGCAAAGAGAAGAGAAGGATCATTTGTTACAATTGCCGCAAACCCGGACATATCATGGCAGATTGCCCGGAGTTCAAGAAGAAGATGACTTCCTCCTTCAAGCCAAAGAAGTCGGAGGAAAAGAAAGCATACAAGGCAACGTGGGATTCGGAAAGCGAGTCCGAAGAAGAGGTGGATACGGCGAACATGTGTTTCATGGCAAACACTCCTAAGGTAACCCCTCAATCTCATGATGATGAAGATGATGAACTAAGTAAGGAAGTTCTTGTACATGCCTTTGTTGAACTTTCTGAAACTTATGACAATAAAAAGATTGAATGTTTTAAATTACAAAAAGAAGTTGCTTTTCTTAAAAATCAACTTGCTATGGTTTCTAAAGAAAAAGATGATATTTCTTCTAATCTATTTCTCTTCAAAATGAGTTTAATGCCTACAAGGTTTCTTGTAAGGGAAAATCTCCTATTGTTGATGAAAAAGAAATTTCTTCTTTTAAATCTAAAATTAATGATTTTGAAAAAGTTTTGAAAGATTGTGCTTTTAACACAAAGAAACTTGAGAACATGTTTTCTAAAAAGCACACCTCACATGTTAAGTCTACTCATGCTCACACTACACACGCTAAATCTTTTCATGCTCACAACTCTCATGCTCACAAATCACATACTCATTATGCTTTCAAATATGGTAGAGTATATAGATGCACGTATTGTGGTAAGAATGGACATTTAGCTAAATTTTGTTATGACCAAGTTAATAGATCAAATAATCTTGTTTGGGTTAATGAAACTAACCCCCTAGGACCCAAGAAAATGTGGGTACCAAAATCAAGTCCTAAATTATTTGATGTAGGTACACACCAAGGCTCCAAGACGTAGGGAGCGGTGGTACCTTGATAGTGGTTGTTCAAGACATATGACGTGGGATATCAACAACTTTACAACCCTATCAAGGTACATGGAAGGTGGCTCCGTCACCTTCGGGGATGACTCCAAAGGAACTATCATCGGTATAGGTAACATTCAAATTGGTGCATCTCCTATTATAGAGAATGTTGTTTTAGTAGATGGTTTGAAACATAATTTGCTTAGCATTAGTCAACTTTGTGACCGTGGACTTAAAGTTGTTTTTGATGATTCTTCTTGCAAGATTTTTGATGTTAAATCCGATGTTTGTATTCTTACCGGTTTTCGTGATAATAATGTTTATATCATTGACATGCTTAATTTAGATTGTTCTACTAAATGCTTGAATGCTTTTGATGAAATTCTTGGCTTTGGCATAGAAGATTAGGACATGCATCTTTTGACCATCTTGCTAGAATTAATTCTAAGGATTTAGTAAAGGGTATACCTTGCTTGAAGTTTGAGAAAGACCGCATTTGTGGTGCGTGCCAACTTGGGAAACAAACCAAGTCTTCCTTCAAACCAATTAAGGAATCATGACTACTAGGCCCTTAGAACTAATTCATATGGATCTTTTTGGACCAACACAAACTAAAAGTTTAAATGGTAGTAGATTTGCATTTGTTTTAGTTGATGATTTTTCCCGTTTCACTTGGGTTTTCTTCTTGCAAAGTAAAGATCAAACATTTTCATATTTCAAAATCTTTCGAAAAAGGGTTGAAAAAGAAAAAGGTTTTTCGATTTTGAGAATAAGGAGTGATAGAGGTGGTGAGTTTGTTAACCAACTCTTCATGACTTATTGTGATGAAAAGGGAATCAAGCATGAAATGTCTTGTCCTAGGACTCCACAACAAAATGGAGTAGTGGAAAGGAAAAATAGAACACTTCAAGAGATGGTTAGGACAATGATAAGTGAATATGACCTCCCTCAATATTTATGGGCCGAGGCCGTAAACACCGCATGCTATATTTCAAATCGTATTTATGTGTGTAAGAATTCTTCCAAAACATCTTTTGAATTGTATCATTCTAGAAAACCTAATGTTGCATATTTTAAAGTTTTTGGATGCAAGTGTTTTGTTTTAAATACTAAGGAGAATTTGGGTAAATTTGATGCTAAGGCTTATGAAGCTATCTTTGTTGGATATTCTTCTACTAGCAAAGCATATAGAGTTTTTAATAGATCTTCACTTACTATTGAAGAAACCATGCATGTTAAGTTTGAAGAATCTAATGTGGTTGTTGAGAATGTTGTAGAGATTGAACCATTAGGTGAAGACATGGAGAGACTATCCTTGAAGGACTCACCCGCTCAAGAAGAAAAGCAAGAATCAATTGGTGATGTTCAAGAGGATAAATAGGAAAGCTCTCAACCGCTTCCTAAAGCTTGGAGATACGCTACAAATCATCCTAAGGAGCTCATCTTGGGTGATGCATCTAAAGGAGTCACAACACGCTCCAAACTCCATGACCTATGTGGTAACTTTGCTTTCATTTCTCATTTTGAACCCAAAGGCATTCTCGAAAGCCGAGACGGACCCATATTGGTTGCTTGCCATGCAAGAGGAACTCAATCAATTTGAGCGCACCAAGTTTGGCACCTTGTTCCTAAGCCCCACGATAGACCAATAATTGGTACTAAGTGGATCTTTAGAAACAAGATGGATGAGTCCGAAAATGTCATTAGGAATAAAGCTAGGTTAGTGGCCCAAGGTTACACTCAAGTTGAGGGAATTGACTTTGAGGAGACCTTTGCACCCGTAGCACGGCTTGAAGCCATACGGATGACACTAGCTTTTGCATCTTTCAAAAATTTTAAACTTTTCAAATGAATGTGAAAAGTGCATTTTTGAATGGTTTTATTAATGAAGAAGTTTATGTTTCTCAACCTCCCGGTTTTGTTGATCATGTTCATCCCGATTTTGTTTTTAAACTTGAAAAGCTTTATATGGATTGAAACAAGCTCCTAGAGCTTGGTATGAAAGGCTTTCTAGTTTTCTAATTTCAAATAATTTTGTTAAAGGCAAAGTAGACACAACTCTATTTACTAAGCATGTTGATAATGATATATTAATTGTGCAAATTTATGTAGATGATATAATTTTTGGTTCTACTAATAAGCTTTTATGCAAGGATTTTGAAAAGGTCATGCAACTTGAATTTGAAATGTCTTCAATGGGTGAGCTCAATTTCTTCCTTGGACTCCAAATCAAACAATTACAAAACGGGACGTTCATAAGTCAAGCCAAGTATGCAAAGGAACTTGTAAAGAAGTTTGGACTTGAAGGCTCAAAGACTTGCAACACTCCCATGGCAACTACAACCAAGCTTGATAAAGATGACCAAGGTAAAAATGTTGATATTAAATTATATAGAAGCATGATAGGAAGTCTTTTATATTTAACGGCAAGTAGGCCGGATATCATGTTTAGTGTGTGTCTTTGTGCTAGATTTCAATCGTGTCCTAAAGAGTCCCATCTTATTGCGATAAAACGCATTATTCGTTATATTAGGGCACTATTGGGATGGGTCTATGGTATCCGAAAACCGGAGATTTCTCAATGACGAGTTATTCGGATGCCGACTATGCGGGTTGTAGAGTAGATAGAAAGAGTACTAGTGGGACATGTCAATTTCTTGGTAATTGTCTTGTTTCATGGTCCTCTAGGAAGCAAAATTCCGTAGCACTCTCAACCGCCGAGGCGGAGTATGTTGCCGCGGGGGCTTGTTGTGCACAAGTTATTTGGATGAAACATACTCTCCTTGATTTTGATTTACATTTTGATCATATAAAATATTTTGTGATAATACTAGTACTATACACATGACTAAGAATGCAAATCAACATAGTAAGACCAAGCACATTGAGATTAGATATCACTTTCTTAGAGATCATTTTGAGAAAGGAGATATAGATATTGATTATGTTTCCACGGATTTACAACTAGCCGATATTTTCATTAAACCACTTGATTTTGCTAGATTCTCGTTTATTTGTGGAGAACTTAATGTTTGTGTTATTGAATAGACATATTTTTCATAACCCTTTTTGATGTATGACAAAAAGGGGGAGAATAAGTTTACATGGACAAAAATAAATTTATATGGTCTTGGTTCCATATGAGTTTATATGAGTTTATATATGTTTTTGTTGTCTTGTTTTGTTTTCATGCGTTTTTGAGAATTCTTGTGTTTTGTTAGTATGTGATTTTCATTATTGTTTCAATTGGTTTCAATTAGTATCAAGAGCATTTTTTTGTTTTCAATAAATTCTTGTGTTTTTCATATAGCATAATTTGAGGGGGAGTTTTCTCCTCCCCTATATTTTTGTTTATAGCCTATTTGTTTTGTCATCATCAAAAAGGGGGAGATTGTTGGCCCAAGAGGTTACACTCTCCAATTGTTTTGTGTTTTGATGATGACAAACCAAATAAGAGCTATTTGGTACTAATGAATTTGCTTAAGATAAGTTTCAGGATAAGTACCATGTTTGGAGGGCATTGCTTGCTATTGCAACAACTTCTAGGTTCATAAAGCTATGAAGGCATATTGTACATCAAGGAATGATCATAGAAGAAGAAGGCTCTAGCAAGGATAGCATGGCTCAAGACTTGAAGATTGCTCAACAAGATTTGTTTTTTAGTTTTATAGGTTTAGAATTTTGTTAAAGAATGATGGATAGGTTTGAAGTTCAATCACACACGTTTTTGCGCACATATTGTTTCCAAGATGATTTTCTATAATATGTACAAAAATATTTTTATACAAAATCCTCTGCCTACAAATCAATTTTTATGTTTTATACTTATTACTATTTAAAGATATTTTTCATAAAAATCAAAGTCTTTTCAAAATAGTGTTTTAAACCTGACTTTTGACCTGAGCCGGTCGACCGCACCAGTCGACCGTGCCTATGTCAGTCGACCGGTCGACCGGACTAGTCGACCGAGGTTCTGGCAGATGCACGTATTAGTGTGCATGTCTGCCGGTCGACCGGGCGGTCGACCTGACTGCAATGGCTTTGCTCTCGGGTTTGTTGGGTCGACCGGGCGGTCGACTGGTTGCCTGTAACGGCTCTATTTTTGTATAGGCGGTCGACCGACCGGTCGACCGGACTAGCCGTTGAACAGTAAACGGCTATTTTCTGGGCTGTTTTAAATTTTGTCTTTTTGGGTTTAAAATTGGTTTAAGGGATATATTTCAAACCTAATACTCTCTGATTAATCCTAATTATGTTTTATCCGTTAACCCTATTCCTCTCCTATAAATAGGGGTGTTTGGGGAGAGATTGTTTACAACATTTTTTTGCAAGAAAAATTCAAAAGTTTAAGGCATTCAAAGAGCTTTGTTTCTTGGTTTTTGTGCTGAAATTCTCTCTCATTTTCTGAAGTGGTTTTTGAAATACTCTCTGATTTAATTTTCTTTCTTCACTTACAACAAAAGCTTCATTCCTACTCATTGTTCTCTAAGGACCTTTTGTAAGGGAAGAGACTTTTGAAAGAGAGAGTTTGTGGTCTTTTGACTACTCAGAAATTGATTGTAATTGAGATTGTGGAGTTGGGTACTCCAGTGTAATTGTGATTTCTTTGTGATAGTGGAAGTAGCTAGAATCCTTCTGGGGAAGGCGGGGAGTAGAGCTGGGTGCTCGAACCTCGATAACATATCCTTGTGTTTGCGTTTGGTTTACATTCTTGCACTTATTACTTGCTTATCATCATCATTGCCATATTTACTTGCTTTCATTCATCTTGTGAATCTTGTTGGGTGATTGTTACATCTTAATTTTTAATTTGTCCATTGATTAGCATTATCACCTATTCACCCCCCCTCTAGGTGATTTTCAACTTCTTCTTTTATATCCTTCCACTTCACCACATACCTAGCACTTCATACCTTTGTCTCATGGGATATATCCAACAATACCTAGATAAATTATCAATAAAAGAGACAAAGTACTTATGACCTTCAAGCGATGCAGTCTTAGCAGGTCCCCAAGTACTTACGTGAACACAATCAAGAAGACCTTCAGAGTGATGAGTAGTGGTGCTGAATTTCATCTTCTTCTTATCCAGAACGCCGTGTTCACCCAATTCTATGTTGCAGATATATGTACCTTCCAATGATCCCTTCTTTGCTGGAGCTTGCAAAGACTTTTCTCCTCTGTGTCCGACCCTTATCTGCCAGACCTGCGTGAAAACATCATCTGAAGAAATAGAAGCCTCCACCTGCCTATAATTGTACTACCCTTCAAGTAGTAGAGATTATTCTGGCGAACGCCTTTCATAACCATCATTGAGCCTTTGGTCATCTTGAGAACACCATCTCGTATGGATATCACAAGCCTAACGTTTTCAAAACACCAACAGAGATAAGATTCCTTTTGAGTTGAGGTACATACCTCACTTTCTTCAATTCTCGTATTATCCCATCAAACATCTTAATACGGATTGTACCTATCCCTTTCATATTACACGGATGATCATTACACATGACAGCGAAACATCCATCTAGCTTTCTAAAGCTAGAAAACCAGGCCCTGTTCGGGCACACATGATAGGGAGCTCCTGAATCTAAGATGCACTCAGAATTACTTGAGTAACCAACAGTAAGAGTAGTAACAGAGAAAGAAAATACCAATGAGTCTAAATCTGATCCATCCGCCTGTGAAGTACTGGCATGAGTACTGACCACCTGTGCGATATTTGCCGTCTTTGACTCCTTCTTGCCTTTGGCCTTCGGACCATCAATCTTCCAGTACCCTAGCTCATTGCATAAGGCGCACTGGTTCTTCTTCAGATTTCTGAAACCTGATCTGTACTTCGATCTTTCCTGATCACCTCTGCACTTCCGATTGAAACTTTTGCCTTTTACCGCCAATGCCTCTGCTGTTGTACTCCCTGAAGAAGACTATCTGTCCTGCCTGCTTACTTCATAATTAACAAGAGCAGTAGATACCTCATTGTAGTTAAGAAATTGTCTTCCATGGATCAATGTAAAGAGTAAAGGTCTCATACTCTTCTTCAAGAAGAGAATTCAATAGAATTACCGCCTTATCCTCTTTGTCGATCTTCAAATTCATATTAACCAGGTCTGTAAGAAGCTTTGTATAGCTATTCATGTGTTCATCTATGGAGATTTCCCTCTTCATCTGGAAACGATAAAGCCTCCTCTTCAACTGCAACCGCGATTCAATGCTTTTTGTTAGATACTTTTTCTCTAGGATCTCTCACAGCGTCTCGCAGATGTTTCATGCAACACATGATACTTGATGTCTTGTATCAAACAAGACCTGATCAAGTCACACGTCGTTCAGTTCATCTTGTCCCAATCTTCTTCAATAGTAAAATCGCGCTTTTTCTCTAACCGTAGAGTGTCTGTAGCAACCAATTCCCGGGATACGTACCCAGATACGTGTCCTAATTTTTTTGACCGTATTGTTTTAATTTTCTTCCAGTATTTGTTTTTGAGTTGTGATTGCTTATGTTATTTGGTATCGGATCTGGATTCTCAGTCTTAGAGTCAGTCCTGATCTGGACTGGGAGCCCGATACCTGCATACTGCCCGATTTGACCTTTATGATAGTCCAATTTAACTGATATCAATTTCAGACATTGTTTTCTAATATTTTAGATTTTTTATAATTTTCTGAAATTTTCAAGAATTATTTTGCAAAATCTTCAAAACCGGTGTCTCGGCATCACTGACCGATTCCCCGATTTTTACTTTTCAAACGGAGTTGAATTTTTTAAAAACAGCTTTCATATTACTTCTTAGAATCACATTTTCTATCTAAATACATTTTTTGAGATTTTTTAGAATTTATCAAAATTTCACCGATTCTGACGTCGACCGATATAGCCGAAAGATTTTAGGATTTTAATTTGAAAACTATATTGAATTTCTCAAATCTGATTTCACCAAATATCTTAAAATAATATTTTCTATTTTTGAGAATTTTTCGGAGCGTTTCTGAAACAGTCAAATTTTACCCTATTTAAATAATAATATTATTTTTCTTTTTTCTTTTCTTGCTTTTTCCTTCTCCACTCTTCTACTTTATACTCTCAGGTTATCCTATTAATTTAAATATTTAATAATATATTTATTAATTATTTTTTCTTATTTCTTTTCCTTTTCTTTATTTTTCCTTTTCCTTTCTTTTCTTTTCTTTCTTTTTCTTCTTTTCTTTTTCTCTTTCCTTCTCCCCATTCCCTGCAACCACAACGACCCATACCCTGCAACCAGCTGCAGCTGCAGCACCATGGGCTGCAACAGCAGTCCACCCCCGCATCTCCTCCCATACTCTCCCTCTCCCTCTACTTCTTTTAATTCTTTCCTCTTCCTCCATATTCCCTATTTTCTCCCACCATCACTCTCTCCCTCTCTTCCCCTCACAACCACCGCCGGCCACCATCACTGTCGCTGCGTCGCCGCCGCCCCTAGCCGCCGGCGCCACCCCCCACCTCCCCACTTCCTTTCCCCACTTCCATCATCTCCAAATTCAATCTCCTTTTCTTCAATTTCAACAAAACCCATCACCTTATCTTCCTCCTCTTCTCCAAAATTCTCCATCAATCCCACCAATTTCTCCACTTCCACCACCACACTACCATCTCCTCCTCCTCCTCCAACTCCCCAACACCACCATCAACTACCAGCACCACCATCAACCACCAGCACCACCAACTCCATCAACAACAACAACACACAACACTACCCGAAACACCAACTCCCAAAAAACCCCTTACCTCCCCCGGGCCAGGCCGTCGCCCCTCCAGGCGGCCGGCCGCCGGCCACCTTCCCCCTCCCCTCTCCTTCTTTTCTTCTTTCTTTCTTTCTTTCTTTCTTTTTCCATTCTTTCTATTTTTACCCTTCCCCTCATTTCATATTTACCCCACCTTATCCACACCCTCTCTCTCTCTCAGCCTCCTTCTCTCTCTAACAAGTTCTCCTCTCTCTCCCCTTTCTCATTCTCTCTCTAATATTTATAATATATAATATATAGATATTTATATATTTTAATATATGGATTGTTAGTATGCACGTGGTATTCGTGAACTTCCCGGATATTACGCGGTATTTCGTTCCATTTTTAGGCAAGTACAGTTTCTCTTGAACAAGTATCTATTTTATTCTGGACGAGTACTTTCTTTATGTTGCTTCATTGCATGCCTAATAATTGCTACTCTAACTTTTTATACATGATGCATCGTTATGCAAGTTGATATGTGATATGCGCGTGATTTTCTAAAATTAACATGTTTTATGAACACCTGTCTACCATTATTATAATTTGTTGAACTGGTATTATAGCGGGTATGCCTAGATCTGCTCCCGCTTTGCTCGGCTTCTCATGACTAATTAATAGATTAATTTATGGTTGTTATAGATATGGTTGTGAAGAGTTTGAAATATTTATTTATGTTGTTCTCCTGTATCATGTTATATGACCAGATAATTACCTGATACATGATGTTGTGACTCTCACCGACATGTTAACTACCTGACCCTAATAAGTTTATACTTGACACCTGATCTCTGACACTTGATATCTGACACCAGCACTTGATATGTTATACTTGACACCTGATCTCTGACACTTGATATCTGACACCGGCACTTGATATGTTATACTTAACACCTGATCTCTGACACTTGATATCTGATACGGACACTGATATGTTATACTTGACACCTGATCTCTAGCACTTTATATCTGACACCGACACTGATATATTACACTTGACACCTGATACCTGACACTTAATATCTGACACTGGTACTTGACATGTTATCACTTGACACCTGATACCCGACACCTGATATATGACACTTGATAATTGATATGCTATCACTCACTTGACATGCTATCACCTGGTTCTAGTACATTTGACTGATGTTGTGACACCTGACCGGATTACTATTACACCTGTATTATATTTCCTATTCATGATTATCACTTTTACGGGGACTTGGCATGATTATTATATTGTTACCAGACATTTGGTACTCCTGAACTCCTGTGCTCCAGAACTCCTATATTCCTGAACCCCTGTAACAGGGAGATTCCTGATACTATACTTCTGTTGATCTCTGTAATTGGATAACCATGAATATAGGATTACTGTGAATACCATGTGGACATTATCACTGGACAATCTGTAATAATTGAACAACTTACACCAGGATGGGAGAAATGATGAGTATCGATATAATCTCCATATTTATGATGGTCTTATAGTGTCACTCAGCCATATACTTGGATTTGACCTGGAGGCCATCTGGTGTTTCCGTGGGTGTACTGACACCCCTAATCCCCTGCCTGTCGGTTGTGTCATAAGCCCTTGGGCCTATTTCTATGGGAGCGGTGACATCCTATTCCTGTTCGGGCGTACAACAAGTCCCGATACCTAGTTGTACATTCCGGCTCAGTACCAGATAATCCTTGACTATTGTCCCGGGCATGTACGGGACCCATTCTAAGCATGGTTCGTCAATCCCCATCAGTTTTCAATAACTTACTCTCCGGTCTGTATGCTGAGGTATGTGGAATGGGACACATACCGATGTATACAAATCAGATGAGTCTTAATAACATAATAATAACATGCTCCTGATATTTGACTAGCTATACACTTGATCTATACTTGGTAGACCTGTGATACAATACATTATCCTGCTCATTATACCTGTGCTACTTTGATTGCTTATTTACGGGTTTCCATACTGTTTCATTATTCTGTTATTGTGAAGGCAAAATTCAGGTTATATAAACTCAGATTACGGTGACGTGAGGTGTAGGGTATATATATGAGGGTTTCCTTATTTAGATTATTCCTTCGACGTACTAATCTCACGGATCGGTAATGTGAGCTTGTATAACTGATTTACCTGTAGTTATTTTACTTACTATTTTATTTCATGCTCATATGTGCTTATATTCACGATACACCTTTCCTGTACACGTGTGCCTGATATGCACGCCACTTGGCTTTATTATATGTACTCGCGGGTTGCATCTGACAACCCTAGATTTTCATGTCTAGATCCTAGAGCCTGGACCATGGTGGCCTTACTGTAGCTGATCAGAGTGCGCAGCGGATCCTTCCGTGGTGATCGGAGTGCAGCAGAAGCTTGGACATCGCCATAGCCCTTCCTCCCAGCTCTTCTCCTGATTGGCTCTTGAGACCCCTCTTGCTGCTCGTGAGCACCTCTCAGATTTTATTATGTATACCTCTTCGTATAATGTATTTTGTATTTCTTGTGATGTAATATTCCTGTAATATTATATCACTCTTTGTGATAACCATGTACTTGTGCTTTTCTTTTGGAATGTATATTACCACTGTGCTTCCGTACTCTGATTTCTTCTTGTACAGATGCTTAGAGTATATACGTGAGGGTATTTCCGACCTGCGTATATGCGTCATAGTGACGTCTCTGTACCCGTGGGATCGGGGCGTCAGAGTGTCTTCGAGGTTTGATGTCGTCAATGCATCCATCACCTCACACCTCCACATACCGAAGTTGTTCTTGTCATCGAACTTCACCACATTAATCTTCAAAGGATGTGGGTCATAATTTTCACCGTAGATGTACTATCTCTGGCCATCTTCTCAGTGGTTCCCTCAAAGCATTGCGAAAGCAAACAGGGTTAGATCAAAAAAAACTAGATAAAGATAGGATCTTCACCTCAAAGTGAAATCCTAGAAGAGTTTTCGAAACGATCTACTCCACCCGGACCCTTCTTCCTAAAATATAATATATAATATAAAACCACATTTTTCCCACCACTGGCTCTCACAGGACCCCTTCCTCCAATATGTATTTACATGTCATAATACACACACACAGACATATATATTGTGACACCCTATTCCCGAAATACGTACTTAGATATGTATTCAGATTTTTCAATCATATTTTTCAATTTAATTCTCATATTTATTTTTGTTTTATGATTATTTTTGTAATTGTTTTGCATTGGATCTGGATTCGTAGAGTTGGAGTCAGCTCAAGCTTGAACCTAGGACCCGATCTTAGTGTATTACTAGATTTAGTCTTTTTGATAGTCAGATTTGACAGGTTTCAGTTTAAAATATTGTTTTCTAATATTTTAGATTTTTCTTGATTTTTTTGTAATTTTTTTTCAAATTATTCTGTAAAATTTTCAAAATCACTGTCGACCGGTATCGCTGATACTGGTCGACTCCAGGATTTCTAATTTATAAACAGAGTTTTAATTTCTAAAATCTACTTTCACATTATTTCTTAGAATCATATTTTTTTATTTTAATATATTTTTGAAGATTTTTCTGAATTTATCAAAACTCGACCTGATTTGGTGTTGACCAGTATCATCGGTTGATTCCAGGATTTTTTAATTTGAAAATGAGATTAAATTTCTAAAAACTAATTTTATATTGTTTCTCAGAGTGGTATAATCTACCTTAGAGAATTTTTGGGGAATTTTCTGAACTAGTTGATATTTTCCGAATATTGTGTAATATTATTATTTTTGGGAATCTTTCTTTCCTCCCTTCCTTTTCTTTTCTTTTCTTTCCTCCCATGTGAGCTGCCTCCCATCTATCCCCTCACTTACTTCCCTTCCCCTTCTCTTTCATTTCTCTCTCCTTCTCTTTCTCTCTTCCCCCTCTATCTCTCTTCTTTTTCTCTCTCCCTCTCTCCTTCTTTGGGAATGACGCCGTCGCCGCCTAGATCCACGCCGCCCCCCTCCGCCGGCCTCTGATGATCGCTCCAAGCGCTGCCAAGCCCCTCAAGCCAAGTTCTCTCTCTTCTCTCTTTCCCTCCCTCTTCCTTTCTCCCCCCTCTCTCTTCTTCTCCCTCTCTCCACCGGATCTGCCGCCACCAGCGTCGCCACCGCACCGCCGCCTCTCCCCAGCACCACCTCTGATCCCCCTTTCTTTTCCTCCTCCTTCTTCTTCTTCCTTTCCCTCCTCTTTCTCTTTTCTTTTTCTGTTCTTTCCTTTCTTTTCTTCCCCTCTTTTCTTCTCTCTCTTCTCTCTAAACTCTTCCTCACCCTCCTTTCTCCCTCTGATTTTGGGCCGCCGATGGCCAGACCCGCCGCTAGCCACCCCCTAGCCGGCCACCACGTCTCTCCTCTCTCTCTGGATCTTCTCTTTTCTTTCTTTCTCTTCTTTCTTTCTCTCTTCTATCTTTCTCTCTCCCCCCTCCCTTATCCTCTCCCCCTTCTTTTGTGGGCCAGCGGCCAGAACCGCCACCGGACACCCACTTCTCCCCCCCTCTTTCTTTCTCTCAGTCTCGCTATTTCTCTCTCAGCCAATGGTACGCGCCCAATGGGGAAGATCAAGCTAAAATGCCAGATCAGGGATCTAAAATCTGAAGTGACGTGCTATGTAATCAACACCGACACTTCGTACAATTTGCTGCTCGGACGACCGTGGATTCATCGTAATTCCATCGTCCTCTCCACTCTCCATCAAGTCATGAAGTACATCGACGGAAGTGGGAAGTCTGAATGTTGATTGCCGAAAGGCATCCGTTCAAGGGGGTAGAGAACTATTTCACAGACTCCCTCCTATACCAAGGTTCTCTAAAAGTGAACGAAAATCCACAGCCAGAAGCACCAGACTCTGGTAATGAAGCTGACGCTGAGCTAGAGGCGGAAGAAGAATGCATCTGGGAATTAAATTCACTTGTAATGAGCATTAATAAGCTCGATGTTAATAACACCGCCGATGATGTAGGTGAGTGGTATATTAATGAAGAGTTGAATTTGGCTTACTTTTCTGCGTTTGCTTCTGATTCAGTGCCATCAGATATTAGTACTGAGGTGAATAATGACCCCTGGTCGGCAATGGATGCTCTAACATCATTGCATGTACCAATGAAGTCATCCCTCAAAACGTACCAAAAGTGGGTGATGCGCAAGAATCAGTATTCATGATCCCAGCAAGACGCAAAGGCCAAAATAAATTCTTTTTGGAAGAATTAAGTCCGAATTGATCTCTCGCGAAGACTCAGAAAGCGAGAACGAATCCCCTCAGTTCTCTTATTATGAGCCAAATGTACTCAGAATGATGGAGAGCATGGGGTATGATCTAACAAAGGATCCTGGTTTGAACTTCGGCAAAGGAAGAAGAACACTACTTCGATCTTTCGTTCCGAAAGGGAAGACCCCTGATTATTATCATCGAACTCGCAGGGGGTTGGGCTATGTATCAACTCCAATCCCATCAGCATCTGAATCTGAAGAGTCATTATACCATAATTACCCATCAGGCACATCATCATGGGAGTCAGATGTTAGTGTCGGCAACATCTTCGGAGAATTTTTAGTAAACATGGTTTCAACAAGCCACCTGGAAGACGGAGATGAAGAAATGATCCAGTCTGATACAGATCCTTGAATCAAACACCTAAATACTCTCTGGGATATTCGCGTTGTCACTTCGAACAATGCGAACCACCCACGGAAGATAAGGTCATTCAGATTAATCTGAGAGATGAGGCTAATCCTAAACCCATCTTTATAAGCGAAAGACTATCACCCTCTGAGAAAGAAGATCTAATATTTCTTGTGCGAGAGTATATAGATGTTTTCGCTTAGAATTACGAGGACATGCCTGGGCTTGATCCTCAGTGGCTATGCATCGCCTTAACATTAATTCAGACGTGAAGCCAATCAAACAGCAGCAGCGACAGTTCCGTCCAGAAATAACGGAAGCAATCCAGTCAGAAGTCAAAAAGCTTATATATTCTGGCTTCATTAGGGAGGAGCAACACCCTAATTGGGTAGCCAATATCGTCTCCGTTACCAAGAAAATGGGAAGATCCGGATTTGCATCGATTTTCGCGATCTAAATGAGGCCTGTTCCAAAGACGAATTTTCTCTCCCAATCACGGATGTCATGATTGACAATATGTGTGGGTTTGAACGAATATCCTTTATGGATAGATTCTCAAGGTACAATCAAATCAAAATGTACCCTGATGATGAAAAGCATACTTCTTTCAGAACACCACTGGGGTATATTGCTATACTGTCATGCCCTTCGGACTGAAGAACGTGGGGGCAACATATCAGAGAGCTATGAATATAATTTTTCACGAACATATGCGTAAAATAGTGGAATACCACATCGGCGACATTGCAGTGAAAAGCCGCACCAAGGGCGACCACATAGCAGATCTGAAGACAGTTTTTGAAATCATGCGGGCACATCAGTTGAAGATGAACCCCACCAAATCTTTCCTAGGGGTAGCCAGCGGTAAATTCTTAGGGTTTGTGGTGACATCCAAAGGAATTCACCTAGACCCAGAAAAAGTCCATGCCGTCCAAGAGGTGCAACCTCTAGGAGCTTAGAGGATTGCAAGGGCGACTGGCGTACATCCGGAGGTTTATCTCAAATCTCTCCGAAAGATGCCAACCCTTCATCAAATTAATGAAGAAGGGTGTCT
The DNA here is from genome assembly GCA_038442645.1 of Agave tequilana. Classification (NCBI taxonomy): domain Eukaryota; kingdom Viridiplantae; phylum Streptophyta; class Magnoliopsida; order Asparagales; family Asparagaceae; genus Agave; species Agave tequilana. The sequence goes on from JAVJIF010033072.1 coordinate 55,884, forward strand.
CATTCATTTGGGACGATGCTTGCCAACAAGCGTTCAAGGAAATCAAACGATACCTCACTCAACCACCTGTCCTTACAGCTCCGGTTTTAGGAAAACCTTTCCTGATATATGTTCGAGCGATAGATCATTCCTTAGGAGCTTTACTAGCCCAGAATAATGATCAGGGATATGAGCAGACAATCTACTATCTGAGCAGAATCATGATCGGAGCCGAACATCAGTATAACCCGATCGAAAAGGAATGTTTGGCGTTGGTGTTCGCTGATATGTAGTAAAAAGTGCATATTTATCAATACATTTACTATCACATTTTCATATTTATTTCTATAATTATGCACACTTACTAATGTTTTATTATTTATTGTGTGCAGGCCTTGAGTGTTTATTTAAATAAAGAATAAAGTCTTAAAAGAAGCTCAAAAGCCCATGTTCAAGCCCAATGCAAAAGTTGCAATTATCAAATGTCAAAGTTGCAAATACCATATGCAAATGTTGCAAATACAAAAAAGAGGGAAGGGATAGACTTCTATTCAACCCTAAATGCTTGCAGGATGAGGATAAATAGAGTGCAAGGATAAAATTCGTTTTGGAAGAATTTGGATTTAGGGTAACTTGCTTCCCAAGTTATCCCGAAATCTCAAAATGAAGAGTCAGGATGACAGATCTAGAAGGATAGACCCAGATGGACGGACCAGAGGAGGCCACGCGCGAAAGCGCGTGGCCAGCAGGCACGACTTGGCCGCGGAAACGCGGCCCAAGCCGCATTTCCGCGACAATATGGATGAGTCTGGGCAACTGTTTTCGCAGGAGAATTCTATCTGGACTCTACTTCCTTCTGCACCTATAAATACCCCTGCAGAGCAACAGAGAAGGGCGTCCAGTGCAGCGCAGTTAGAGCCAAATCTAGGGTTTTTCTTATGCTAGTTTGTAGATTAGGTTTTTTATTTTCTTTTTTTGTAATTTTTAATTTTTTTTAACTGAGAGTAGAGGATGCTTTCATGGAGGAAGGAGATCATGCTTGTACTGAGGTGACATCGGTGTAAGTCAAACTTTTCTTCCATTGTTAATAGAATCAACTCAAGGTTTGTTTTTGATCTTCTATTCTTGTTTTATTTTTGTTCTTCTATTCTTGTTTTATTTTTTTTCTCTGATGTCTTGCAAACCATGAGATCTGATCGTTTCGAGACTGCTTAGCCGAAGAAGTGCCCTTGATGGCCTATGGTGATGAACAAGCCTTCTCTTGCTAGTATAGTTTGTCTTTTCTTTTTGTAGTGTAGATCGAGAAGGGGGAAGATCCTATACGCCATGCTTGAACGCCTTCAAAGACAAGGTAAGTCGTTGCAACGGATCAAAGGTAAACAGGGCAGAAGAGGTAGGTATGTGTTTTTTTAGTTTATAATTTTCTTTCTTTTATTTCTTTAGTTTAGATAACCAACACAACATCTTTCTAATCTCTTTCACACTTCTTCATTGTAAATACCATTGTAAATAACAAAATAAATAAAAAAGAGATAACTTACTAAACAAGCTTCCATCGCTAGTCCCTCCCTGAGGATCACGACCTGCATAGCCATTGCTACAGCGGATAGAATTGAGCACCTTGGACATCTCTATTTCTAAATCTAATATTCTGTATTTTGTGTGCAGGAAATAACTCAATCAAAATTTTGGTGCCGTTGCTGGTGAGGGACGGTAAGTATTCTCTAAAATAAAATAATAAATAAAAAACTAATTATTCTTTTATTCTTTCTGTTTGCAGGTTCGGAGAACAGGAAAAATAACAGCAGCACAGGACATATAGCAACTTTGTGCCTCTGCCCTCGAAGGCAGAGCAGCAGAGCCTACTACAGAGCCGCGTTTCCGCGGCAATAGCCGCGTTTCCGCGGCCTGAGTAGTGAACTACTCACTAAGATTTCTGCAGGTTGCTACAAATTGAAAGATTTGTTTACTGCTCTGTTAACTTTTCTCTGTGATCACCCTGCACACTGCTAATTAATTAACAGTAACTTATTTGTTGAAAAAAAAATTAGACTCTTGCATATAGGCACGTGTCTATTTAATTTTTTTAATTTTGTTGAAGAGTGCTGGAGACAAGGTACGTTCGCATTGCATATAGACTAGGAAGCACCCTTGGCTGATTTTCTGCTTTGAGTGAATATTTGTCTACTGCTTTACACGTGCACTAAATTGACTTAAGGGCTTGTCTTATAAATAAGATAAGGTGGGATTTCATCACCCTTCCTTGGCCTACAAACAATCACCTCACTCACTAACCCAAGCCTAACTAAAAATTAGTAGACGTTGGCCCTAGGGACATCTCGGACTCAATTAGGAGATTATCCTAAGGAGGAACGGTGCTGGAATTTGACTCCTGCCAAATCAGTGTCTAGGAAGGGGATTGAGGGCCGAAAGCCCGAAGATTGGTGGTTATTTAATTAAGGAACGTCTTTGACGAAAAACCTCCCACCAATCTTGCCCTGACATGGCTGATTAACTTGTGGTCAAAGTCTGCACCCTACCTCCCGTGGACAGTCTAACCAGTTAGGAGTCGTCTAGGTCATAGGTCTACCCTAACTTAGGTTAGAATTTTTTTTTTCTTTTTTGTTTGCTTATTTGTTTGTTTTCTTTTCTTTGTTTGTGTTTGTGTGATATGGCATATAACAACAATTTTTTCAATTTTAATCCATATTACACACCAACCTCTTTTTCGGATATTACCAACCTGGCATATCATAACTTTGACCAACCTAGTGTGCCGGAATGGTCTTACCCGAATGCATATAACCCATGCCCCCCATCTTATGACCATAATTTCTATAGCAATTTTAACTCTTCACAGAGTTCATGGGGTTTCGCTTCCCCCGAGTCCAATTTTCAACCAACTTGTCCTCCGTATCCACCTTGTCCACAATATTCTCAAGATTCATACTCAGATCCACCCATTCAGAATAGAAAATCATCTATCTTGAAAATGATGAATATGCATGAGTCCAAGCAACAATCACCATCAATCTTAGACATGATGATGCGTGAGTCCAAGCAACAGTCACAGAATCTGACCGACTCACAACTTCATCACGATTGTCCCAACAACACTTCCTCTTTTCAAGTCCAATCACAAAATGATGCACCAATTGACTATGAAAATATGCTTGAAGCCATGACTCAGGCTAGATTAGCTCGTGATCATGAAATAGATATGATGGTTCAATCTTTACGTTCTCACCGTTCGGCCATTTCTGATATCGCTAACCATTCTGTTAGAGCTGACGAGCCACGTTGTTTTGGACAACAAGATTCTAATTCAGTACCATCATTTGAACTTGCCGAAACTCCAATTTTTGATAGTTTGGCAAGTTATTCCTTTCCTGAAATAGAACTTGAGCATGAATATGATCATGATCTCTCACTTGGTGATTCAATTCTACTTCCTGATTCAATAATGACTCCGGTGTCTTCCCCTGATTTTACTTTTCCCGAGTCAACATTGGATCCTGTGCCAATTCATCATGAAATTGAATCACCCATTTTTGATGATCATATTGAACTTGACCAATTTTATAATTTTGAAAGTCCCATGGATAAATTGGCAAGTTCTCATTTTTATGACATTGAGCTCAATGAGAAATGTGACCTAGATTCTCAAATCTATGATCAAGTTCAAATTCCCGAATCATTATTCACTCCTGTTTTGTTAACCGACTTAAGGTAATATTTTAGAGTCAGTTTTTATTCCCACACCTATCATTCCTGAACTTGAATCACCAATATTGAGTCACATTCCATTGTGGGAAAATGATTATGGACTTGAGTTTCAACTTCTTGATTTGGACCCACTTCTTGAACCAAGCTCGACTCCTGAACCCTTACTTGATTTAAGTTTCTTTCCTGAGTCGGTATTCGTTCCCATACTTCTGACGTCCAAGTCAATCATTCCATCTTTTCACACTCCATTTTGGGACAAGGCAGTTGACACAATTGACTCTGAAAATAATTATGAAATTTGAAAATTTGATGGGGTGGAATTTTTAAAAAATGTTAATACAGATATCATTTTAGTGGGTTATACAAAAAAGATTTATGGTGGGTTCCTCTGAATTCCACAAAAAGTAGATTGGGCCGCATTTCGTGGACCAATTAGACCACCACCGGAACCACCACCTTGAGGTAACATCTGCCTTCCCTTTCTTCTTTTCCATGCATACATGCATACATTCATACATTGAGGACAATGCATGAGATAAGTGTGGGAGGAGGCTTTACTAACATACTAACATAGGTAGAAACTAACAAAATTTTCAAAAAAAAAATAAATAAATAAAATAAAAAATTTTGAAAAAAAAGGATAATACTTTGACTTATCTTTTAAAAGAAATCTAAGTTAGTCTTAAGAATTAGGAAAATCATGATTAGGATTTCTAAAAACTTGGTCAAAATAAATAAATTGTTGAATTTTTAGGTATAGGAGGAAAAATTGAATAAGTAATTAGTCTTGATTTTTACCTTAATGAAATGTGCATACCTAATACATTTACATATCTGGGATTTTAAGACAAAGACTCTTGTGCCCTATAAAAAATTGAAAAAAAATTCACTGATTAAGCTGGATACATGTGCCTCAAGAAGCATAAGTATTCACGCATAAAGGTGATTTTATAAATAAAGTCCTTAGTTTTGTGGCCTAGTTCACTCGAATCCTTAAGTCCGCGGGGTGTTTTCTCACCCGGTGCCCTAAAGCCGACCGGTTTGGGAGCCACCGACTTTAAGTTCGCTACATGGGTGGATTAGAAAGCCTAAGGAAACTAAAAAAAATTACTTTTATATGTACTAACACATCTAATAGTCAATTAGTTAGGTATGAGGGCCTCAAGAAGCCTTCATGCTTACACGAAAGAAAATTAGATGAGTTGTACATATTAAAATAATAATAATAATAAAGAGGCATGAGAGTCCAAGTTAAGGAATTCCTAGTAAAGATTCCAAGGATGCATATGACTTTTGGTAACGAAAAAGACTATACAAAAATTCAATTTTGACCCTTACCTAAAAAGGAAAACAATTTACTATATAAAGACTAAGTTTAAGAATGAATAAAAATGAGGATCCTAAAAACTTATAAATTACTTAGTCTCTTCAAATGTATTTCAAATTTTTTCCTTTTTATGGATTTTGTGGGTGTAATCCGCTGAAAACCCTCACGAGACAACACTCGTTCTCTAGGGTAACCTAGAGGTTTAACGGCTTGTTGCACATGCTAAGTGCAATCATGATTCCTACGAAAGTGAGTTAGCTAGATTAGTTTTTCTTTTTCTTTTTGATTTTTACTTGAGGACGAGCAAAAAGATAAGTGTGGGGGTGTGATAGGTAGTAAAAAGTGCATATTTATCAATACATTTACTATCACATTTTCATATTTATTTCTATAATTATGCACACTTACTAATGTTTTATTATTTATTGTGTGCAGGCCTTGAGTGTTTATTTAAATAAAGAATAAAGCCTTAAAAGAAGCCCAAAAGCCCATGTTCAAGCCAATGCAAAAGTTGCAATTATCAAATATCAAAGTTGCAAATACCATATGCAAATGTTGCAAATACTAAAAAGAGGGAAGGGATAGACTTCTATTCAACCCTAAATGCTTGCAGGATGAGGATAAATAGAGTGCAAGGATGAAATTCGTTTTGAAAGAGATTTGGATTTAGGGTAACTTGCTTCCCAAGTTATCCCAAAATCTCAAAATGAAGAGTCAGGATGACAGATCTAGAAGGATAGACCCAGATGGACGGACCAGAGGAGGCCACGCACGAAAGCGTGTGGCCAGCAGGCACGACTTGGCCGCGAAAACGCGGCCCAAGCCGTGTTTTCGCGGCAATATGGATGAGTCTGGGCAACTGTTTTCGCAGGAGAATTCTATCTGGACTCTACTTCCTTCTGCACCTATAAATACCCCTGCAGAGCAACAGAGAAGAGCGTCCAGTGCAGCGCAGTACAGAGCCAAATCTAGGGTTTTTCTTAGGCTAGTTTGTAGATTAGGTTTTTTATTTTCTTTTTTTGTAATTTTTATTTTTTTTAACTGAGAGTAGAGGATGCTTTCATGGAGGAAGGAGATCATGCTTGTACTGAGGTGACATCGGTGTAAGTCAAAATTTTCTTCCATTGTTAATAGAATCAACTCAAGGTTTGTTTTTGTTCTTCTATTCTTTTTTTATTTTTGTTCTTCTATTCTTGTTTTATTTTATTTTTTTCTCTGATGTCTTGCAAACCATGAGATCTGATCGCTTCGAGACTGCTTAGCCGAAGAAGTGCCCTTGATGGCCTATGGTGATGAACAAGCCTTCTCTTGCTAGTATAGTTTGTCTTTTCTTTTCGTAGTGTAGATCGAGAAGGGGGAAGATCCTATACGCTGTACGCGCCGGAAAAAGAAATAAAGGTGTTCGCTGTAAAATTTCCTTGAATCAGATGAAAAATTACAACAAAACTGTTTTTCTTCCAGTTACAAGGGAGGGAGGATGTTGAATCTTGAATCCTCCCTTTGTTTAAGGCTGGGTTCTTCAAGTGGCGGTGGAGAGTGAATCTTGTTCTCTGTTGACCGGATGACCGTCGGGATCGTCAGGGATCTTCTCTTTGGCTGGTAGAAGGAGTAACACAGCTCTGTCTACCAAGACTCTCAAAGAGAAGGTAGGCAAAGGGCAACTCATACGCAGCGAGCTTGTTGAAGAGTTGAGCTCTCTCTCTCCTGTCTCTGTCTGTCTCTCTGTATTGTCCTTGTGCCGCCGTGTGCGTCTCTTTTTCTCCGAGCGCCTTCTCTCCTCCTCTCGTCGTCGTCCCCGTGGTTCATAGCGACGGGGCTATTTATAGAGGTTCCAGGGGTGAACGTGCCCCCTAAAACACTCCACAATGGGGGTTAACTTCCCGCTATGTGGGCGGTGACAGGCCCCATAACCAGGGCAGTTGCAACTGAGGCGCGGGTTTCAACCCACGCGCCTTGATACTGTGACGCGGGCTTTGGGCCCTTGCGCCTTGAGTTTGAGACGCAGGCTTTGGACCCTCGCGCCTTGGTGCTGAGACGCGGGTGTTGAGCCCACGCGCCTTGAGTTTGAGACACGGGTTTTGGACCCTCGCGCCTTGGTGCTGAGACGCGGGTGTTGAGCCTTCGCGTCTAGAACTTGAAACTCTGCTTTTTAATGGCTTGTCTTTTAGTGATTTTTAGACAGCCTTCAGAACCCCCTCCAAAGCTTTCGATATTCCGCAGTTAACTGGGACGGATTTCGAAATACTTTAGACTCTAGCTGAATTCACCTTTATGACTGGACTGTTAATGCTCCGGGTTTGATCTTATCTGGAGTTGGTCTTCGTGAGTGTACTGTTGAACTCTTTGAGGCCACCAGAGTTGATCGTGTTGAGTGTCTAGATACACAGTCTAAACCTCCCCAATTGCTTTTAGTCTGTCATGGACGCGCTTTAAGCCAGGAGTGAACGATCGTCTGCTTGTGCCAGTGTACTGTTGAACTGATTTGCAGAAGTAAGGATTGAACGCCAGTTCTTTTTTTTTTTTGAAAAGCAGAGATGGTACTGTTTTAAAGACGTGAGTTTCATGGGGTGCGTCTTTTGGCAATAGAAACGCGACTGATATTTCTTCAGGCTGACGCGATGCTAGGCCAGATTGGAGGGACGCGAACTTCGGAGAGACGCGCCTCTTTGGAATAAAGATGCGACTTTCTGGACGAATTAATGGCGGTGCTGACGGGGCACGTCCATCGAAGAGACGCGGCCGTCGGGTGCGAATCCGTGCCATGTCATGAGTGCACTGCCAGTTATCCTGGGGAACCGTCGGGACATCACCTTTTGGCGCGCGGACTTCCCGGTTCATTAAATGATCTGTTCCACGCGTCAAGCGATGACTCGCTGTAGAGCTAATCGAGCCACGCGCCGCGTATCTTTGCAAATCTTTGTGCCTATAAATGGCAACAGTCAGAGAGATATCCTCTTCTTCTCCGAACGCATCTGTTAGGGTTTTAGAAAGAGGATCTTTGTTCATCACTTTTCATTTCTCCTTCATCGGACTCTTGATCACCAATAGCACCCAAGGCCAAGCCAACCGCATCATCCTCAAAGGCGGCCTCGCCGAGGCCCAGAGGGGCGGTTCCTCCGCGCAGGAAGTCCTTTTCCCAGGTATAATGCCGTTTAGGCTTAATCTTCACCATTAATGGAAGTTCATGGAACCCCTAAAAAAAATCTTCTTTTTTTTGGAGGAGAATCGTCAACACAGAATATAAACCGTGTTTGATTCTCAGACGCGGTCTCAGACGCGGTCTTTGAGTTGATAACCAAGGCGCGGGTTTGATGACCCAGTGCCAGTGAGCCCTGCATTTCGGATTCTTCACTTAGAATATTTCTAATTGTGAAGGGTTCGGACGCGGACTTGATCCTTGCGTTCTATGACATCAGGTGCTGATTTTTTATGAATCTGCCACCTGAGCCCAAGTACTTAGAGATTTTTCATAAGTCTTGGTTTTCAAAACGCGGGCTTGATCCTGCGGGCCTCACATCTGGACGCGAATTTGCAGGTCTGGACGCGGATTTTGATAATTCCTGCGTCCAGTGTCTCTTCTGCGTCTGGACTATAGACACTTAATATTTTTTTTGATAAGATGTCTGATCAAGTGTCCTTTTCTTTTGCAGTGCCACACTCTTCTGCCCCACTCTCCAAGAAGCGCCACTTTGGGCACGTACGTGGTGCTGACCGTGATTTAACCTTTGTGCTGCAAAGGACTGTACCTGTGACTGCTGACAGGTCGCAGGAGCGCAAGAAAAGGCTCTCCAATGTTGACATGATAACTTTTCGGGAGCTTATGACTGACGTAGCATTCACAACGGATGCTCGCGTTACGCTGGAGAAGCCTGCCTTCTTCTTTGGAGACCATATCGGCGATGGCGGCTATTCCATGTATGACGGAGATTATAAATGGCTCCGCCAGATAGGGGGTAGAAGATTCTTTCTTCCGGACATGGAGAGGATGTACCCGCTGTCTTATCTCCAGCACATGTCCGTCCCTCGGAAGATGAAATGGGACCTTTCCCGATATGTCCCTGAGATTACTCTCGGTGACTTAAAGGTATACCGTCATGATAGTCATGATAGGGCGATTCTCGGCCTGTTCCCCGGGTCGCTCAGGACTGAGCCCCCAGTTGGAGAAACACCAAAACTTAGCACCACTTTCCTCAACGCATTCATGAAAGTGGAGGGTGATTTTCCGGTTGAGTTCCGTTCGCCCGGGTGGGTTCATTCCACCGAGAAGTATTGGTGGGGCAGGATGGTGAGCTTCGTCCTTGCCGACCTTAGGGACTTGTTGGAGCAAACGGATTTGTACCAAGCAGTCAGGGCCGTACAGTATGGTATCCCACCGAGTTCTCAGAACCTCTTCGGGATTCTGGAGCGTTACAATCCTTTGACGGGGACATTCTTCACTCCGGTCGTAGAGATGGGCCTTGCCCTGCACTAGTTGCATGAGGTCTCGGGGCTGGCAACAGGGGACTCTCCCTATGAGGAATATGTCCCAACCACTGAGGAGCTCAACCTTATGAAGAAAGGGTCTCCTCAAGTGTACGAGACTTATTGGGAGGTGTTATGTCACTTTCACATTTGCGGTCAGGTAACCTCTTGGAGGTCGGGAGGAGTCAAGCAGCTGTCTTGGGCCAGCTACTTGTTTAACGGTATCAATAAGAAAGACCATCCGGTAACCCGACTGGCTCCCAGCTCCGACAAGGAGATTGACGACAGGGTTAAGGCTTCTGAAGGCTTCTACACCACGGTTTCGAACGAGGATATTTTCGAACCTGACATAGTTTTCGAAAGCTTTCATCATCAAGCCCGGATTCTTATCTCCGATCGAGCACTGTTGGCGGGCTTCTTAATGCTGTGGTTGAAGCGCTGTGTGGTGCCTACGCTGCCACATGAAGTCATTGTTGCCGATGTAGTGTACCCGCGGTGCTCCTGGCCTATGGCAGTCCCATAGCCCTTCTCCCGGCCATGGCGGCTGGCATTTAAAGCGGGTTGCGGGCGTTAACCCAGACTTTCTGCGAGGCAGGGAAGGCTGTCGACTCCCATGGCAAGCCGATTGTTGACTCAGAGGGGAAGCCGACGGTGAAGCGCCCCAACCCTCGGGTCGAGCTGCCCTACACGTGCTTAATGACTTGGTACGTGATGCACTGCCCCTCTCTGATGACGCCGGTGCCTTGGAGTGAGGGTTTTGTCCCTTTTGTACAGCGGTTGGAGGGGTCTGACTGGCGTAATACTTACATGTATTACGTTCGAAAGTGCATTCTGTCTGCTTCGAACTACCAGCTTAACCGCTGCTTCCCCGAGATTCCTGGTACATCTTTCGGGGAACTATTTACTGACTCCGCAGGCCAAGATGATTTCACTAGGCTGTCAACGGGGATTTTCTGGTGGTTGGTTAACATCCGGCCTGGGTATGTGCTTTTCCGGCAAGGGACTTCATGCACGATCAAGCCATATATGCCGAATCGCTTCGCCCGACAGTTCGGTTATGATCAACTCTACGTCGGCAACCCCAATGCTCGACTCGCCTTCAGTGGGAACTTATTCGAAGGTCCTCGGGCTTGGTACTATAGCGTGGCCGGAGGGACGGAAGCAACTTTCCGTCTACCTATCAAGGAGCCAAAGGGCCGCACAAGCTTCAGCTTCTGTACCTGGTACTTCCAGGTCAACCAGACACCATACTTTGTTCTGGAGTATTCATGCATTGAGAGTATCAATGCAAATTTCGAAGCAAGGTCGGGGTCCGGTAAATGCTCGCGAGGCGTCGAGCAGTATCTGAAGGCTCTGAGGGAAGTCGGGAGAGGGTCGAGGGAGGAGCCACGAGCAACAAAGGCTCGACAGGCGGTGAGTAAGCGTGCTCGAGGCTCTACTTCCACTGCTGACCCTGCCCCAAAGAAGGTCCGGAGAGACTTGACGGCCGAAGTTTCTCTATCCGAAGACATCCCTGCTGGTGTTGAGGAACCGAGGGAAGAAGAGGCAGATGAAGGGGCTGTCCCTTAGTCCGTGCCCATAGGTTGCGCAGCAGGGGCTGCAGGAGTTCAGAGGAAGGAGAGCCTGTTGACAAATCGACCGCCGCTGATGAGGCCGAGCAGTTCGAAGTCGACATCATGAGCGGAGGTGATGTTGAGATTCCGGGGGTCTCAGCTCAGCCCGGGTTTTCCTCAGCTCACGAAAGGAGAGATGAGGCACAGCAACCGGAGGTCGACATCATGAGTGATGTTGAGATTGCAGGAGTCTCAACTCAGCCTGGGTCTTCCCCTGCTCATGAAAGGAGAGATGAGGCACAGCAACCTGGGTCTCCAAGTGTGTTCATCTCCAGTCCTCGGACAGTTGACCCCAGCCCTACCACTGGGGTAATTGGTGGCAAGGCTCCGGCTACCGAGGCCTCTCGCGTTGAACTGTCGTCTTCCTTATCCGCAGAGGGAAGCGATTTTGAGGATGAGGTCGACTATGGTGATGAACCCGCTCCTCCTGATCCGAGTAAATTCTCACACATCTCGGAGGAGGAAATACATGGGTGTGAGCCGTTGACGGCATCACCACTGGCAGCAGTTATTCCCGCTGAAGGTACTCTTTTCACCTTCTGACTTGATTTCTCTTTTCATTTTGAAGAGGAGGTTTTAACATTCTCCTTTTATGCTGCAGGGTTGGCCGAGGATATTGAGGCTGCAACCTCCTCGCATATCGAGGAGATGGTGCAAGAGTTGACCCAGCCGGAAGGAGTTGAGACTCCAGCCGCCGAGATGCCTCCAGAGAAGGCAACTACTGAAATCGGGGAGACTCCCACTCTGCAGGACGAGGAGGCAACCACTGAAGCCAGGGAGACTTCTACTCTGCAAGATTCGCCCAAGAATTTGACATCTCTGGACCTCCAACTTGGTAAGGAAGTTTTGATGTCTTGAATGTTTCTCTTTTCACCATTGTAGCTAATGTTGAGATAATTTGCAGAGAGAACTGGGGGGGGGGCTCAGGTGGAGAGTCTGACGGTCAGTGCCCCTCCGGAAGGCCACACAGCTCAAGCCTCGGCCGAGGTTTCTGAGGAGGTCGAGCTCACTACTCTGTCATCAGCTGTGGAGGTTTCTGCAGAGGTAGCACCCCCAGAAGCGCTAGTGGCTACTCTTGCTCCTGCCGTACCGGTGGTCAGCCCGACTCTTGCGCGAGAAGAGCCGGCTTACATCCCTCACCCCGTGATAGAAAGGGGGTCGGGGAGCACCTCGGGCGATGATACTATGGAGTTCCTGACACGCAAAACGGTGCAGCAGTTCTTTGACTCGATGCGATCATGCATCGATTTCATCCTGTCTGGGGGTAGCTCCTTTGAATTCGCCCGGATGTTTCTCGGAAACTTGGCCGAGAACATCAAGTTGGCCGGAGGCCCTTCGCTAGCCCAGGCGTGTCTGCTGGTGGTGGAGCAGCTGGGACAAGACCTGAGAGAGCTTCGATCCCTGGAGGATGCCGGCTCATTCCACGAAGCCCAGGAAACTCTGAATAGGCTCCTTGCTGCTCAAGAGCAGGAGCGAAGGGAGGTGGAGGAGAAGATAACCGATAACACCCGTCTTCTTGAAGGTTTCCAGGCTGATCATCAAAGGCTAGCGGTCGAGTCCAAGGAATCTGTCATGATCATACAGGCTGCAAAGCAGACTATCCTTGACTCTCGGGCTGCTATAGCCAGGGCTGAGGCCATGATTGCTTTTAACGAACAGAAGCTTGCTACCTCTGAAAAGAGGCTAGCGGAGTTAGAGGCTGCCAAGGCGCAAGTTGAAGCAAACCTCTCTGTTCGTTCATCCGAGTTGGAATCCCTCCGAGTACAAGCGCAGGGACTTTTATCTGAGGCGGATCTGCGGGCCCAAGCTCTCATGGAGGCTGAGAAGGCGTGTCAACATAAGATACATCGCCTTAGAGAGCAAATCCGTTCCTTGGCGAATCAGGACTTGTAGCCTTCTCTTTTTTTTTGTAAAGAAAAGGACACTCTGTTTTTCTAAGAGTGTTTGTATTAACTTTTATCAATTTTTTTTTGTAATAAAAGTCTTTGGAGTTCTTGTTCCATCTTTATTGCCTTGCTGTAGATGAATTCAACTTCTTTTAATGAAACACGGCGTTAACTCAAGTCTTCTTGATGAGACGCGGCATTGATTCATAGGAACCTAGATAGAACTAAGTTTTTCTGATTAGACGCGACATCAAATCATAGAGAGAGACGCGGTCATCAGTTCATAGGAACTTAGGCAGAACTAAGTCCTTTTGATGAGACGCGACGTCAATTCACAGAGAGAAACGCGGGTTTAATTAACGCGAATATGTCCTGCTAATGAAGACGCGGTTCAAGTGGACGCGAAGGACGCAGTTTTTGAGTGTGACTCACTGGTCGCAGTCCTTAAGGATGCAGCGCTGGGTCTTTTGACTAGGTGCAAAAACCCATCACTACCCATGCAGACGCAGCTCCTCTGATGAAGACGCAGTTTGAGCGGACGCGAGGGACGCAGCCTTGAAATGGGCCCCGTTTGCTGAAGGGACGCAACTTTGGGTCACGCGGACATTCGTCTGGAATGCAGGTGGACGTCATTCAGTCTGAAAAGGGGATGCGGATTTCTGGACGCGGCTTTCTCATCTGCGTCTTGATGTAACTTCCCAGACGTTAAATGCGGCCTGACTTAAAGATTTCATGAGATCTTTAAACGTCAAATATTCACTGACGATTGGGAAACCGGGTCGTCCGTTGTTTCCCGAAGCAGTTGTCCACGCGTTGGTTCCTCATTGGACTCAGGCGTTAATGCCTTTTAATGCAAAACCGGCGCTGGCGGTTTGAGACCAGCGTCTGCGACGCTTCCTGAAGCAACGTTCCACGCGTCAGACTCCTATTGGACTTTGACGGTCGTGCGGTCATTAAGGCCGACGGTTTTGATTAATGAATCATTAATGACAGTTATCAGGGGCTGCCTATAAATAGGGCTCACCCTCTCCCTCTTAGACTGTTTTCTTTTGATTTGCTCTGAAAAATTCCGCCTTCTTCAGAGTTTCTAACAGGGGTCTATCTCCATGGATGAAGGTGACTCTGTGGATGAAGATGACCCAGAGCTTTCATGCTTCTGTTTGGTCTCTTCAGGAGAAAGCGTCTCTGTAATACCCTGTTCCCAGAACACGTACTTAGTTGCGTATTCAGCTTTTCGACTGTATTTTTCGATTTACTTCCTGTATTTGACCGATTTCACTTTCAAATATCATTTTCCAATATATTAGATTTTCTATGATTTTCTGGATTTTTCCTGAATTAAAATAAATTTCTTCAAAACCGGTGTCGACCAGTGTCGCTGATCGATTCCTGGATTTTTATTTTTCAAACGGTTAAGAATTTCTAGAAGAGTCTTTAGACCTTATTTCTTAGAATGATATTTCCTACTTAAATACTTTTTCTGAGAATTTTATGAATTTATGAAAATTTCAACGGAGTCGGTAAATTACTGATTCCGGGATTTTTAGTTTTAAAACTATAAAGTATTTCTTAAAAAGGATTTCACTATTAGTCTTCATATATTATTATTGATTTTTGGTAAAATTTACGAGTCGTTCCGAGATACTTGAATTTCGGACGATTTCGGTATTTTCCGAAATATTTTCCGCATCCTCGACTTAAACCCGGGAACTTGTATTTTCAATATTTTATTTTCTTAATCCAAGAGAAAATATCTTCTCCTTTATGATTTCTTTTCTTTTTCCTTTCCTTATTTCTTTCCTCCACAACCACAAGTTTTTTTCTCCATTTTCCAAAACTCCATTTTCTCCAAAAATTTCAACTCCACACAATTTTCTCACCTACTTCCTCATTAAATGCCCACCTTTTCTCTCTCTCCCATGGCCGGCCAAGTGGTGGCTAGGAGAGACACCTCACCTCCCCTTTTTGCACAAAACCCCCTCTCAATTTCTTTAATTGCATCTCCTTTACAAAAATCAAATCCTATATAAACCTTCCTTTACAATTCTTTTCTCTTTTTTCTTCACTTCACCAAGAGATTAGCCCTCACCCCTTCCTTCTCCATCTCAAACTCAACCCTAACTCCAAGAACACCACAAGATCTTCACCTCTAGCTCAAGCTACTGATTTGGAGCGCATCTCTCTTCGTCGGAAGTATCGCCAAGGATCGAGTGGGTGATACCGTCGACTACGATCTCTTCCGAACTCGCATAGAACTTCGATTAACCGTTCGAGGTGAGTATATTTACTCACCAAGACTTGTAAACTCCTTTGTATACTTGTGTTGACAATTCATGTTCACTTGAGCCATAAAAATCACATTTTTAGACCCTCAAACAAAACCCTAGAAATCTGTTCTGTTTGCTGTTTTCCCACGATTAGTCGACTAGATCTAGGGACTAGTCGACTAATCCACTCTAGTTGAAACTTAAACTTTTCTGATTTCACAGTTTTAGTCGACTAGGCCAGATTTCCAGTCGACTAGAGACCCCTAGTCGACTACCCATTTCTCCCCAGTCGACTCCTGTTTTCCTGAAATAAAACATCAACTCTCTGTATCTCAGACTTAGTCGACTTAGGTATCCATTAGTCGACTAGTAGTTCCCTGTTAGTCGACTACCCTTACAACCCTAGTCGACTAACTTTCCCTGAAACAGAACCCAACTCTCTGTTTCCCAGTTTTAGTCGACTCACCCAGACTAGTAGTCGACTTAAGACCCCTATTAGTCGACTAACCCTTCCACCTAGTCGACTAATTCTGACTGTTTGACTTAGTTGATTCTGTTCTGAATTTGGATCTTATTGTTGATACATGTATGGCATATTACTTTTGTTCATGCTTCATAACTGGTACTACATGACATGTCACTTGATAGACATTATCTCATATTACTTCATGACTTGTCATTGCATATCATCGCTCCATAACTTGTTAAAATATGAATATCACCACTTATCATGCCATCCCTTGAACCAAGCATGATACACTTGACTTTTGCATAAAATGGACCAACTTACACATGGGTCGGGGGAAAACATGCGGATATCGATATGTGTTCGTGTTTACAGTGGCTTTTAGGAATGTTGTGCAACTCATGTTCCGGTCTGACCTGTGGGCCTCCAGGGGACCGAGGGGAGTGCTTGCTCCCTCTATTACTGGTACCATCATGATAAGGGCATACATAAGTCCCTCCTGTTTAGCCTAGCGGCTGGCTTCCGTCACCAAGCAACGGAACAATCCTGGACCGTTACCCCGGGCATGTACGGGGTCCACTGTAAACATAGTTCGTCGATACAACCGCTGATTTCCAATAACAACCTTGCTTTACTAGGATATGGATCTATGTGCTCTGGGACGCTGGGTCACATAGCTAGATATCACAGTAAGACAAGTAATAATAATAAGATGTTAACTGTAAATCTAATGTATTAGGACTTTATCTCTTCATGCTTTTCATACTTGTTAGCTGATATTCCTTATCTGGTTTCATACTACTTATTCATGTCTCTTAGCCACTTGGCTGTAGTCCGTTTATTGTTTATATGTCTTGACTCCTTGGATTTGCATATTCAGATTCCGAAGCTTGGAACGAAGTGGAGCCATCCACAGAGGACCAAGCTTACTTTAGCGAGCAGGCGGACTAGTTCCAGTCCCTTCGTGCCAGACTTATCTTTTGACTCACGAGATCCTCTTTCTACTTGTGAGCTTTTTGTATACATATTTGTATATATTTCTTTTGGACTTGGTTATGATGTAATACACATGTATTGTGTAATACTTTATAATATCCTGTGATAACTTTGTATGTGTACTTCTTGTATTGGCATATGTATTGATACCACGCTTTGTCGTGTACTCTGTGTCTTGTTGTACTTTTTGCTTAGCGTATATACGTGTGGGGCAATTTCTGGCCTACGTATATACGTCGCAGTGACGTCCCCGTATCCGTGAAATCGGGGCGTTACAGGTTGGTATCAGAGCCTAGGCTCTCACACCTGAAGTACAATCGAGCGGCAAATTTTAATAATTTGCTGATGCCAACTACAATATACAAAGTTATTGAGTCCTTCTTGATTCCTTCCTTGATTCATTCCCTTGTATCCTAAACTCCTTCCAATTGTTTTCAAATTCCAGTTTTCTATTCCTAACTCGGTATGGAGCGAAGGACGGGCCGTAACCACTCGGGGCAAGCATCGAATGGACCCACAGGGGAGAATGTGGATATTTTGAGGGTCATTCAGACCATGATGGAAAACCAGCAGCAGCAGACTGAACTCCTCAGGCAAGAATTGGCAGCACCGAAGGAACAGAGGCCGGGAAATGTATCGGACTTCAGACGGCTGCAACCAGCTATCTTCACGGGAGGCGAGAAACCATTGGATGCTGAACAATGGTTGACGGATACCACAGATCTGCTGAATGCAGCCAGGGTACCAAAGGAGAACCAAGTTGAGGTCGCCAAGATTCAGTTGAAGGATATAGCCAGAACTTGGTGGCTAGCTGAGGAGGCCAGACTGGAGAAGCCTGTCACCTGGGACACGTTCTCCAAGAGTTTCTACAACAGATTCTTCCCTGCTACTGCTCAGAAAGATATGGAAGAGCAGTTTATCAGGCTCCAGCAAGGGAGCAAGTCCGTGGACGAGTATGCTGCAGAGTTTCTTAGATTGAGCCGCTTTGCTCCGTACATGGTGACGGATGAGGAGAAGCGGGCAAGCAGGTTCCAGCAGGGTCTGCAGATGGACATACAAGTTTTCCTGATGCCCCAGCAGTTGAAGACTTATTCGGAGGTTCTCACCATAGCTCGAGAAGTTGAGCGTGGGCTTGAGAAGAAGAAAGTTGACCAGATGGGAAACCAGGCCATGAAGAGGCAATTTGTACCAATGGGAAGAGGAGGCCCATATAGAGCAGCGAAAGTTCAGAGGCAACCTTTCAGGCCAGCTCCTTACCAGACGGCCCAACCAATTTCTTTCTGCAGTTATTGTCAGAAGCCAGGGCATATCCGACAGAATTGCCGGAGGGCAAATGGGTTGTGTTTGGTGTGTGGATCACGGGATCATTCTATAGAGACCTGTCCACACAGGAGATTGGGGATAGCCAACCAGACTTTGCCAGCACTTCCAGGACCCAATGGACAGAGAGTGCTACCAGGGCCACTTGGGCAGAGGAATCAGGGACCAGTGATGAGGAGAGCTCTTCCCCTTCCGCCACAGCATGTTGTTCGCCCAGTCCAGAGAGGAGCCAGGACTGCAGCAGGGCGTGATAGAGGTCAGGCTTACACTCTTACAGCAGAGGAGGCTGAGACTTCAGAGGAAGTGATAACAGGTAACATCAGAGTTCATTCAAAACCTGTTCTCGCTCTCTTCGATTCAGGCGCATCCCATTGTTATATCTCAGACCATTTTGTGGCTTTGCATTCTATACCTGTTAAATCTTTAGACCACAAATGGGAGATTAGTACAGGGAATGGGGTAGTCATATCTTCTAGAGTCTGCACTGATTGTCCGGTAGAACTATGTGATAAGATCTTGGCCATAGATATGATCGTACTAGACACCAAAGGGTACGACGTAATCTTAGGCATGACCTGGCTCAGTACCATGCAGTTATTGATTGTAGGGAGAAGAAGATTAATTTCAGAATCCCTCATCAACCGGAGTTCCAATTCAGTGGAGAAGTGAAGTCTACCAAGGGAAAGACTCGGATGACTACTTCGGAGGTTCAGAAGCAGAAGGTACCAGTGTGGAATGAATTCCCAGGAGTGTTTGCTGAAATCTCAGGGCTGCCACCTGAAAGGATGATCGAGTTCTCTATTGACACAGTTCCAGGAGCAGCTCCTATATCCAAGGCTCCATACAGGATGGCACCGACGGAGTTAGAGATTTTGAAGAAGCAGCTACAAGAATACTCAGACAAGGGATTGATTCGGCCAAGTACTTCACCATG
The DNA here is from genome assembly GCA_038442645.1 of Agave tequilana. Taxonomy (NCBI): domain Eukaryota; kingdom Viridiplantae; phylum Streptophyta; class Magnoliopsida; order Asparagales; family Asparagaceae; genus Agave; species Agave tequilana. The sequence continues at coordinate 74,859 of JAVJIF010033072.1, forward strand.
GGGAGCTCCAGTACTGTTGGCCAACAAGAAGGATGGTGGTAAGAGACTTTGTATTGACTATAGGGAGTTGAACAAAGTTACCATCAAGAACAAGTATCCTTTACCCAGGATTGATGATCTGTTTGATCAGCTTCATGGAGCCCGTGTATTCTCTAAATTGGATTTACAGTCGGGTTACCATCAGCTGAGGGTGAAGAAGGAGGATATCCCGAAGACGGCATTCAGGACCCGTTATGGCCACTATGAGTTTCTAGTTATGCCTTTCGGAGTCACCAATGCCCCTTCAGTTTTCATGGATTTGATGAACCGAGTGTTCTCGCCCTATCTGGATCAGTTTGTTGTTGTTTTCATAGATGACATCCTGATCTATTTAAAGAACAATAGGGAGCATGCAGAACACTTGAGGATTGTATTGCAGACTCTCCAACAGGAGCAGCTTCATGCTAAGAGGAGCAAGTGTGATTTCTGGTTGGACAGCATAGCTTTCCTTGGACACATAGTTTCAGCAGAAGGGATTTCAGTTGACCCCAGCAAAGTCCAGGCAGTGAGGGATTGGCAGATTCCGAGGACAGTGACTGAGATTAAGAGTTTTCTTGGACTAGCCGGATATTACAGACGCTTTGTCCAGGATTTCTCTAGGATAGCAGCTCCATTGACCAGGCTCACCAGGAAAGGGGAAAGGTACATATGGACAGAGGAGTGTACGCAGCATTTGAGCAATTGAAGCAGAGGCTCATTTCAGCTCCAATCTTGAGGACTCCCTCAGGTAGAGGAGGGATGGTCATCTACAGTGATGCATCAGGTAAAGGCCTGGGGTGTGTGCTTATGCAACATGGTCATGTTATAGCATATGCATCAAGGCAACTGAAGACTCATGAGCGGAATTACCCAACTCATGACTTGGAGCTAGCAGCTGTTATCTTTGCCTTGAAGATTTGGAGGCATTATCTTCTGGGAGATAAAGTGTTGATATACACGGATCATAAGAGCCTCAAGTATATTTTCTCGCAGAAAGAGTTGAATATGAGGCAGAGGAGGTGGCTTGAACTGATGGCGGACTATGATATTGACTTGCAATATCATCCAGGCAAGGTCAATACAGTTCCAGATGCACTGAGCAGGATGCCAGAGAATAGAATGCTTGTCCAGCTCACTCAGCAGAAGGAGTTGATTCGAGACTTCATCAGATTGGACTTGATGATAGCTCGAGGAACTGAGAAGGCAGGACAGTTCATGGCTTTGCAGATTCAGTCAACATTGATTGATGAGATCAGGGAAGCTCAGAAGGAAGATCCCAGGTTACAGACATTCCGAGCTCAGGTAGAGGCTGGATTGAGGACTGATATCAGCATTCATCCGGATGGTGCCTTATACTTTGGTAGCAGGATTTGTGTTCCCCAAGGAGAAGTTCGGCAGAAGATTTTGGCAGAAGCTCACAGTTCAGCATATTCCATCCACCCAGGGGGAAACAAGATGTATCAGGACTTGAAGAAGCAGTTTTGGTGGAATGCTATGAAGAGGGAGATAGCTCAGTTTGTGGCCAAGTGCCTGGTGTGCCAGCAGATAAAGATAGAGCATCAGAGGTCAGCTGGACTTCTACATCCTTTGCCGATACCCGAATGGAAGTGGGAGCACATCACTATGGATTTTGTCACGGCATTACCTCGTAGTCCCAAGGGTAACAATGCTGTGTGGGTCATCATTGATCGCCTCACCAAGTCAGCTCACTTCATACCATTCAGGGTGGGACAGTCAACGGAGGTCTTGGCAGACAAGTACATGAAGGAGATAGTTCGTCTGCATGGAGTTCCAGTCAGTATTGTATCAGACAGAGACACAAGATTCAGATCTCATTTCTGGGAGAGTCTCCAAGAAAGTTTGGGAACTCGTCTGAAATTCAGTACATCATATCATCCTCAGACAGACGGACAATCTGAGAGGACTATCCAGATTCTTGAAGATATGCTAAGGGCCTGCATGATTGAATTCCAGGGATCATGGGAAGACCATCTTCATTTGGCCGAATTTTCTTATAATAACAGTTACCAGGCAAGTATCAAGATGGCACCATTTGAAGCATTGTATGGAAGGAAGTGTAGGTCACCGATTTGTTGGGATGAAGTCGGTGAGAGGGGACTTTTGGGGCCAGAGATTCTGATTCAGACCACAGAGAAGGTCAGAATCATCAGAGACCACCTCAGGGCAGCACAGAGCCGTCAGAAGAGTTGGGCTGACACACAGAGAAGGCCATTGGAGTTCCAGGCAGGTGACCATGTGTTTTTAAAGATATCACCTACCAAGGGAGTTATCCGGTTCGGTACTCGTGGAAAGCTTAGTCCGAGGTACATCGGCCCATTCGAGATCTTGGACCGTGTGGGAGATGTATCGTACAGATTGGCCTTACCTCCATCTTTGGAGGGAGTGCACAATGTTTTCCACGTATCACAGTTGAGGAAGTATGTAAAGGATGATAGTCATATTTTGGATCATTCCGAACTGGAACTACAGCCAGATTTATCATATCAGGAGAAGCCGATGGCCATTTTGGATAAGAGTGTGAAGACACTGAAGAACAAGGCTATACCATTGGTATTGGTGTCTTGGAACAGACATGCACCGGGAGAAGCCACATGGGAACGAGAGGATGTTATCCGGGAGCGTTACCCTCAACTCTTCACATCTTGATTTGGTAAAAACTCTTTCCTTCTATTCTTTTCTACTGTTATCTCTCATCTTTTCCTTATCTATCTGTTACCTTTCCTGTTACCTTTCACCTTATGAAATTTCGAGGACGAAATTTTTGTAAGGTGGGTGGATTGTAATACCCTGTTCCCAGAACACGTACTTAGTTGCGTATTCAGCTTTTCGACCGTATTTTTCGATTTATTTCCTGTATTTGACCGATTTCACTTTCAAATATCATTTTCCAATATATTAGATTTTCTATGATTTTCTGGATTTTTCCTGAATTAAAATAAATTTCTTCAAAACCGGTGTCGACCAGTGTCGCTGATCGATTCCTGGATTTTTATTTTTCAAACGGTTAAGAATTTCTAAAAGAGTCTTTAGACCTTATTTCTTAGAATGATATTTCCTACTTAAATACTTTTTCTGAGAATTTTATGAATTTATGAAATTTCAACGGAGTCGGTAAATTACTGATTCCGGGATTTTTAGTTTTAAAACTATAAAGTATTTCTTAAAAAGGATTTCACTATTAGTCTTCATATATTATTATTGATTTTTGGTAAAATTTACGAGTCGTTCCGAGATACTTGAATTTCGGACGATTTCGGTATTTTCCGAAATATTTTCCGCATCCTCGACTTAAACCCGGGAACTTGTATTTTCAATATTTTATTTTCTTAATCCAAGAGAAAATATCTTCTCCTTTATGATTTCTTTTCTTTTTCTTTCCTTATTTCTTTCCTCCACAACCACAAGTTTTTTTCTCCATTTTCCAAAACTCCATTTTCTCCAAAAATTTCAACTCCACACAATTTTCTCACCTACTTCCTCATTAAATGCCCACCTTTTCTCTCTCTCCCATGGCCGGCCAAGTGGTGGCTAGGAGAGACACCTCACCTCCCCTTTTTGCACAAAACCCCCTCTCAATTTCTTTAATTGCATCTCCTTTACAAAAATCAAATCCTATATAAACCTTCCTTTACAATTCTTTTCTCTTTTTTCTTCACTTCACCAAGAGATTAGCCCTCACCCCTTCCTTCTCCATCTCAAACTCAACCCTAACTCCAAGAACACCACAAGATCTTCACCTCTAGCTCAAGCTACTGATTTGGAGCGCATCTCTCTTCGTCGGAAGTATCGCCAAGGATCGAGTGGGTGATACCGTCGACTACGATCTCTTCCGAACTCGCATAGAACTTCGATTAACCGTTCGAGGTGAGTATATTTACTCACCAAGACTTGTAAACTCCTTTGTATACTTGTGTTGACAATTCATGTTCACTTGAGCCATAAAAATCACATTTTTAGACCCTCAAACAAAACCCTAGAAATCTGTTCTGTTTGCTGTTTTCCCACGATTAGTCGACTAGACCTAGGGACTAGTCGACTAATCCACTCTAGTTGAAACTTAAACTTTTCTGATTTCACAGTTTTAGTCGACTAGGCCAGATTTCCAGTCGACTAGAGACCCCTAGTCGACTACCCATTTCTCCCCAGTCGACTCCTGTTTTTCTGAAATAAAACATCAACTCTCTGTATCTCAGACTTAGTCGACTTAGGTATCCATTAGTCGACTAGTAGTTCCCTGTTAGTCGACTACCCTTACAACCCTAGTCGACTAACTTTCCCTGAAATAGAACCCAACTCTCTGTTTCCCAGTTTTAGTCGACTCACCCAGACTAGTAGTCGACTTAAGACCCCTATTAGTCGACTAACCCTTCCACCTAGTCGACTAATTCTGACTGTTTGACTTAGTTGATTCTGTTCTGAATTTGGATCTTATTGTTGATACATGTATGGCATATTACTTTTGTTCATGCTTCATAACTGGTACTACATGACATGTCACTTGATAGACATTATCTCATATTACTTCATGACTTGTCATTGCATATCATCGCTCCATAACTTGTTAAAATATGAATATCACCACTTATCATGCCATCCCTTGAACCAAGCATGATACACTTGACTTTTGCATAAAATGGACCAACTTACACATGGGTCGGGGGAAAACATGCGGATATCGATATGTGTTCGTGTTTACAGTGGCTTTTAGGAATGTTGTGCAACTCATGTTCCGGTCTGACCTGTGGGCCTCCAGGGGACCGAGGGGAGTGCTTGCTCCCTCTATTACTGGTACCATCATGATAAGGGCATACATAAGTCCCTCCTGTTTAGCCTAGCGGCTGGCTTCCGTCACCAAGCAACGGAACAATCCTGGACCGTTACCCCGGGCATGTACGGGGTCCACTGTAAACATAGTTCGTCGATACAACCGCTGATTTCCAATAACAACCTTGCTTTACTAGGATATGGATCTATGTGCTCTGGGACGCTGGGTCACATAGCTAGATATCACAGTAAGACAAGTAATAATAATAAGATGTTAACTGTAAATCTAATGTATTAGGACTTTATCTCTTCATGCTTTTCATACTTGTTAGCTGATATTCCTTATCTGGTTTCATACTACTTATTCATGTCTCTTAGCCACTTGGCTGTAGTCCGTTTATTGTTTATATGTCTTGACTCCTTGGATTTGCATATTCAGATTCCGAAGCTTGGAACGAAGTGGAGCCATCCACAGAGGACCAAGCTTACTTTAGCGAGCAGGCGGACTAGTTCCAGTCCCTTCGTGCCAGACTTATCTTTTGACTCACGAGATCCTCTTTCTACTTGTGAGCTTTTTGTATACATATTTGTATATATTTCTTTTGGACTTGGTTATGATGTAATACACATGTATTGTGTAATACTTTATAATATCCTGTGATAACTTTGTATGTGTACTTCTTGTGTTGGCATATGTATTGATACCACGCTTTGTCGTGTACTCTGTGTCTTGTTGTACTTTTTGCTTAGCGTATATACGTGTGGGGCAATTTCTGGCCTACGTATATACGTCGCAGTGACGTCCTCGTATCCGTGGAATCGGGGCGTTACAGTCTCTTTGATCATCTTTCATGTCCACGTTCTAATGCAGAGAGTTCAACTCTTGATAGAGGTTTCTGCGGGTTTGCCGTCCCGACTTGCCATGATATTTTTAGTCCACCCAGGCTTGCACCTTGGCATCTCTTAAAGAGATATCACCATCTGGATGAAGTCTTAGTTGGTGCATTCTCTTTTTTTTAGAATTTGCGCCATCGACTTAAACTTCTCTGGACGCGAGTACAGAAGTCTTTGGCACTTGGCGCTGGCTTTGCTCATGAAGCTCGCGTTTTAAGGCCACTGACTTGGATGAATTCCAACTCGGGTTGAAGGTTTCAGACCCGAATCTTGCAACTCCTGTTCATTCAACAGGGAGATGGCAATTTTTTCGGCGTCTGAGTCTTTTCGCGCCTGGTGTGTTAGACGCAGATGCAAAAAATTGGACTGCGTTTGAACCCTGCGTGTATCACAGTTTTAACTCGCGTCTGTTTCTGCCACCGCGAAAGTTTTGGCTCACTGCGTGGGTCATTCCCGCGTCTGTAGTCTTCGGCAATAACTGCGTCTGTCACTTAGTTTTCTCTGTTGAAGTGTACTAAGTTCCAGATGTTCTGATTCCTTTGTTTATTCCTTGCAGGTAGGCTTGATCGTCCTTTTTCAGGTTCGCTGGGCCCCTAGAAGAATATTTTGACCGGCGAACTTGTTCGATGTTCGTCCACAAGGGAAGAAATCATAGTCTCCGTCGTCCACAAGGGAAGAAATCACGATCCCTGACGGGGACTTAACCCTCGTCAAGATCTCATTGGACGCGATGCACCAGTCATGCTTACGGGTTGGTCACGGTCACAGTGGGTATGGCGACGAGGGGCTTACGGTGGATATAGTGGCAGATAGCATCCCCTTCCTCTCTCACCCCAGAAGTGACATCAAGGACACTCCATGTTTGTTGGATGGCCTTATGGCGAAAGAGATGCTCATGAATGAAGGGTTGCATGGCTTTCTGCTGCCACCGGACCTCAAGAACACCATTGCTCTTAGCTTAGTCAGCTAGGGCTCTTTCGATGTTTACGTCATGCACCATAGTGCAATCGGCTCCAATTGTCGCCACAGTTTGGCGCTTTTCCAAACATCGTGCACTTGGAATCAGATGCGGCTTCAAGGAGTGAGTACGGCCTCTGAGAGAGAGAGAGACTTCTTTGTACTCCTTAATTGTAACACTCAATCTTATTGTATAAGAGAGCGTTTTGTATCACTTTCTGCCTGGATATAAATAAAAGTGACATTTTTCTTTCTGCCTCTTTCTATTGTCTTGAACCTTTTGTCTTCAGTTAGACGCATAGAAGCAGAAGATCTTTGACTTGTCAAAACTATGATGATAATTTCAAACAGTCAAACTTTTTAGCGAGAAATCCTATTTTGGAATTCCCCAATGCTGTCAGAGGTGTAATATTAACTTGACAAGAGATAAGATAGTTTTGTGGACCTGTCAATCTATAAAGGAGAATGACAAGTGAAACTCGTACCCCCAGGGAAAATGGGCCTTAATCAAGGTTTAGGATTCACTTGATTAAGCTCAGCTGGGGATTTGAAGGAAAACACTGTTAATGGTGTAGTATTAACCTAACAATGTGTTTAGGTAGACTTGTTATTCTGTCGAAGAGAGTAGCAAGTGAATTTAGATCCACGGGAATCTAAGAAGGTTTTTACCGTTAGAGGTGTGATGTTAACTTAATGGGTTGAATGTAGTCCTGTCAGAAATATGATATTAACCTGACAAGGATCTCCTCGGTTGTCATCTCCGCTGTCAAGGCGACGCGTAGAGATAGAATTTGGATTTCCAGTGGAAGTACGGCTTCACATCCGTATACCAAAGAGAATGGCGAGGCTTTAGTTGGAGTTCGCACAGTTGTGCAGTAGGCCCATAAGCATTCACCTAGCTTATCGTCCCAGTCTCGTTGACTTTTCGAGATGAACTTCTTGAGAAGCTTGCCAATAGTCTTGTTGAAAGCTTCTACGAGGCCGTTAGCGGCAGGATAGTATGCCGTTTAGGACACACTCTGGATTCTGAACTTAGTGCAGAATCTCTGGAACGCCTGGCTAAGGAACTGGGGTCCATTGTCATGGACAATTCGCTGAGGTACACCGAAACGGTAAATAACGTGATGTTTCACGAACTTGATCATGTTAGATGATTTTACCTCCTTCAGAGGAATAGCTTCGGCTCATTTAGAGAAATAATCGGTTATTGCCAAAATAAACCGATGTCCCTTTGATGATGGTGGGCTGATAGGACCAACCACATCCATCCCCCACATTTCAAATGGCCAGGTAGAGGTCGTGGAGTGGAGGTACCCTGGTGCTTGATGGATGAAATCGCCGTGCACTTGGCAGGCGTGACATCTTTTGGCATAAGTGATGGCATCGGCAATCATCTTGGGCCAATAGTAACCCAATCTTTGGAGTCGATGTGCCAGTTTTGGGCCAGGTTGATGGGCTCCACACATACCATCATGGGATTCTTTCAATACCTCTTGGGCCTCCTTTGGTGAGAGGCACCGGAGCAAGACCCCGTCATGCGATCGACGATACAATGTTCGTGTAATCGCATTGTAGTAAAATTTAGGCGCTTTCCTTCGAATGGCAGCCGCTTCCTTGGCGTCCTCAGGCAGGATGCCATACAAGACATAGTCGATATAGGGGAATCGCCAGTCTTTAAGCTCTGACCCGGTTGACAATTCCAGCGCTTCTTTGCCTTGATACTCTCCCTTTGACTCCTGATAGTCTTCGAGGGCAGTTCTCGGGCAATACAGGTCGTGGCTGTAGACGAATACCTTCTCCATTGCTCCAGCTGGAAGAGCTAAGGAGGCCGCGAGGGATGCGAGTGCATCTGCATGCGCATTTTTCCTGCGCGGTACATGGTCGATGTAAAAGTTTGAAAACCTCTCGGCCATGTGGATAATTGCGGAGTGATAGGGTACTAGGTCTTCATGTTTGACTTCGTACTCTCCGCGAACTTGGCTGACGATAAGTTTGGAGTCACCGTATGCCTCGAGATTTTTAACGCTAATCTCATCGGCAAATTGCATCCCAATCAAGAGAGCGTTGTATTCTGCTACATTGTTGGAGCAAGGCTCAGTTAGCAAGACAGCTCGAGGAATCACATAGTTCTGTGGCGAGACGAGTACTACTCCTACCCCCGCTACGATGTGTCCTTTTGGGCTTGTTCTGGATGCACCGTCAAAGAAGAGTTGCCACACTTGACTTTCGAACGATGTCTGAGTTAGGCAGGCTTCAGCGACCTCATCTGGGAGATCGTCGTAAAGTTTGGTTGCCCTCGGATCTGGATGCTCAGCCAGGAAATCCGCCACCGCTTGTCCTTTAATGGCCTTCTGTGGTAAAAAGTGCATTTCATATTGAGATAACAATATGGCCCATTTTGCCAGTCGGCCATTTAGCGATGAAGGTTTTGTCATGAGTAACCTCAAGGGTTGACTTTTGATATGACATTTATGGTTTGGCCCGCCAGGTAGTGTCGCATTTTCTGAATGGCGAACACCAATGCCAAACATTCCTTCTCGATCGGGTTGTACCGATGTTCGGCTCCGATCATTGTTCTACTCAGATAGTAGATCGCTTGTTCTCGTCCTTGATCATCATTCTGAGCTAGTAGAGCTCCCAAAGAATGATCCATTGCTCGGACGTATACCAGGAAAGGTTTTCCGGATACCGGAGCTGCAAGGACTGGTGGTTGGGTGAGGTATTGCTTGATTTCCTCAAATGCTTATTGGCAAGCGTCGTCCCAAATGAACGAAACACCCTTCTTCATCAGCTTAGCGAAGGGTTGGCATCTTCTGAAAAGTCACCTAGAGGGGGGGTGAATAGGTGACGATGCTAATCTAGTGAACTTAATGCGGAATTTAAAAACTAATTGCAATTACAACAATGATGCACACACACAAGCAAGTATAAGATATAGCAATTTGCACAATACACAAAGTAAAGAGAGAGATAGAGAGAGAGAGTCAATGGATCAAGCGCAAACAACAAGATATGTTCCGAGGTTCGAGCACCCATCTCTACATCCCCGCCTTCGACACATGAAGGATTTCCAATCCACTAGCTTGTCCACAAAGGACTCCCACAAAGGGAACCTCCACCGAGGATTTGGGGCAATCACAATACAAGGAGTACCCAACTCCTCTCCTTACAAACACAACCTCCTCTTGAGGCAAACTCCAAGCCAACTACAACCTCCTCCTTGAGGCAAACACAACCCAATACAAAGATCACCTCACAAACTTGAGGGAAACAACCCAATAGCCAAACTTCCTCAACACAATGAGGGAAAGGCACAAAGTCAAGTTAAAGATAGGGTTTACAACTTAGTGGTTTCAAACAACAACCACAAAACAATCTCTTTTTCCCACACAAAATCCTATAGAAAAGATAGTAGATTTTAGCTCAAGTGTGGAGAAAATCAAGGGATTTGAAACCAGCAACTCAAAGAAAATCTTTGGGAAATAAATGAAACCAAGATAGAGAAGTTCAATTCAAAAGCTTTTCCCAAAACCCTTTTCTTTGATTTTTCAAACCCTAAAGAAAACACCAAAAAGATTCTTCAAATTAAGCTTAAAAACTTCTTTTTAATGCTGTAAAAACACCAGAGAGTATGTAAAAATTCGCACCAAAATTCTTAGAGAAAAACTCTTGCAAATGGGGTATTTATAGGCTAATCCAGAAAATAGCCGTTGGCTGTAATTTTTGCCAGAATTACCCTGACGGTCGACCGCCTGGTCGACCGCCCAACGTTCAATTTTTGACCCGTTGGCACTAGCGGTCGACCGCCCGGTCGACCCAAACAAACAGAGAGCAAACCTGCTCTCAGTCGGTCGACCGGCCCGGTCGACCGGCCAAAGGTGTAGCCAGCGTGCACGTTTCTGTGCACGTCGGTCGACCCATACGGTCGACCGGCTATAGGTGCGGTCGACCGTACCGTCGACCGATCAGCCTGGCAGACACCAAAACAGGTCAGAAATCTGGGGAAATAAATATCCAATAAATTCTTATAAACTACTAAAAATCCCTAAAAATAGTTTTGTCAAATTGCATTGATATATAAACATGTGATAAAAGTTTTGACTCAAATATCAAGCAATTAAAACTATTTTTATGTCTTTTCATTTTTACCAAAAACCAAACCTTGTATTTTCTAAAACTTGGATTCTTGAATAGAAAATACATTTTGTCTAAAACTCATCCAAATACAAAAACATGATATTTAAACATTTTGAAACATGATGCATATGGATAGAAATCCAATATACATGAAACATATACATATCATAGTTTTTGTCAATTAATTCCAAAATATGTTTTGTCATAAATACCAAAATATAAAACTCATGAAGTAGACTATCAAACTAAGTTTGTTTAAGCAAATGCATGTATATAGAACAAATCATATATACACTAAACCATGTAAACTTGTTTTGATATAAAATCTATTCATGAAAACCAAGATCAGTTAAACCTAAAACCTAAAAATCGAAAACCAATATTCAAAACATGAAACGTGTGTGTTGTGAACTTGAGCTTATCATACTATTCTAATCTTTACAATTAGGATCTAAACCCAAAACTAAACTATGGTACCGATGTCTTCTTGTAGAGCGCAATCTCCAAGCCGACTCGATCCAAAACTCTTTGATCCACGGAGCAAGTGCTATATATGATCTTTGACACTTGGGCTCTTGAATCAACATGTGGGTAGCTTTCAAATCATCTTGTTGAAGCTAATCACCTACTAATAACTTAATTAAAGATCTGAAACTAAAATCACAAGATTATTAGTACACATAACTACATGAGTTAATCATCATCAAAACTAGAGTGGAAGGCCTTTGGGCCAACATCTTCCGGAGAGATTTGAAATAAACCTGCGGATGTATGCCAGTCGTCCTTGCAATCCTCTGAGTTCCTTGAGATTCCTCGGAGGCTGCATCTCCTGGATAGCGCGAACCTTTTCTGGGTCCACATGAATCCCCGTGGAGGTTACAACAAATTCTAAGAATTTGCCACTAGCCACCCCCAGGAAGGACTTGGTTGGGTTCATCTTCAACTGATGAGCTCACATGATGTCAAAAACCACCTTCAGGTCAGCTATGTGATCACCCTTAGCGCGACTTTTCATCGCAATATCATCAACATAACATTCCACCGTTTTGCGCATTTGCTGCTGGAAAATGGCGTTCATGGCCCTTTGATATGTTGCCCCCGCATTCTTCAGTCCGAAGGGCATGACGGTATAGCAGTAGACCCCCAATGGTGTCCTGAAGGAGGTGTGCTTTTCGTCGTCAGGATACATTTTAATTTGATTGTATCCTGAGAATCCATCCATGAAAGACATTCGTTCGAATCCACAAGTATTATCAATCATGCATCTGTGATTGGTAGTGGGAATTCGTCTTTCGGGCAAGCCTCGTTTAGATCACGGAAGTCGATGCAGATCCGGATCTTCCCGTTCTTCTTGGCAACTGGGACAATGTTGGCTACCCAGTCGGGATGTTGTTCTTCCCTGATGAAGCCAGAATCAATAAGTTTTCTGACTTCTGATTGAATTGCCTCCATTATTTCTGGACGGAACCGTCGCTGCTGCTGTTTGACAGGTTTTGCTTCCGGATTGATGTTGAGGCGGTGCATAGCCACTTGAGGTTCAAGTCCAGGCATGTCCTCGTAATTCCAGGCGAAGACGTCTATATACTCTTGTACAAGAGATATTAGATCCTTCTTCTCCGAAGGTGACAGGCCGTCACTTATGAAGATGGGCTTAGGATTGGCCTCATCTCCTAGATTGACTTGAACAACCTTGTCTTCTGTGGGTGGCTCGCGCTGTTCAAAGCGGGTATCCCAAAGAGTATTTAAATGTTTGATCCAAGGATCTGTATCAGATTAGATCATTTCTTCATCTCCGTCTTCCAGGTGGCTTGTTGAAACCATGTTCACTGAAAGTTCTCTGAAGATGTTGCCGACACTGACATCCGACTCTCACGATGACGTGCCTGAAGAGTAATTATGACCTGATGGCCCTCCAGAATCAGAGGCTGATGGGATCGGAGTCGATACATAGCCCAACCCCCGGCGTGTCCGATGATAATAATCGGGGGCTTTCCCTTTCGGCACAAAGGATCGAAGTAGCGTTCTCCTTCCTTTGCCGAAGTTCAACCCGGGTCTGTTGGTTAAATCGTACCCCATGCACTTCATCATTTTGAGCGCTTTTGGTTTATAATGACCGAACTGAGGGGATTCCTCCTCGCCTTCCGATTCTTCGCGGGGCGTTGGTTCAGACGAGATTCGCCCAAAAAGAATTGGTTTTTGGCCTTTCCGTCTGGCTGGAACCATAAATATAGATTCTTGTGCATTACCATTATCTTAGTATGTCCCGAAGGATGATTTTACTGGTACATGCAACGATGTCAAAGCATCCATTGCCGACCAGAGGTCATCATCTACATCAGTGCTGGTATCTGACGGTATTGAATCAGAAGCAAACACAGAAAAATACGCTAAATCTAATTCTTCATTAATGTACCAACCGCCTACATCGTCGGTGGTATTATCAACATCGAGCTTATCAATGCTCTTTACAAGTGGTTCTAACTCCCACAGGCACTCTTCTTTTTCAGGCTCAGTGTCAGCCTCATTACCAGAGTCTGGCTCCTCTGGTTGCGGGGTTTCATTTGTCTCCACAGGATCCTGATACAGGAGGGAATCCGTGAAATAATTTTCGACCCCTTTAAACGGATACCTTTCGGCGATCAATGTTTGAATCTTTCCACTCCCATCAATGTATTTCATGACTTGGTGGAGAGTGGAGGGAACGATGGAGTTGCGGTGAATCCATCGTCGTCCCAACAATAGGTTGTAGGAAGTGTCAGCATCGATGACGTAGCATGTCACTTCCGACTTGAGGCTTCCAATCTGGCATTTGAGCTTGATCTTCCCCATCGGACGGGTGCCATTGGCATTAAACCCGTAAATGGTTGTCTGGGTAGGGCTCAGACGATAGGTGGGGATGCCCAGATGTTGCATGACCCGGCGAGGCATGATGCTCAACGCGGACCCTGGATCTACCTGAATGCGGTTCACCTCAGACGATCCAATATACCCTGTGAAGTACAGGGGTCGATTATGCTTCCCTTTAACCTACATATCATCTGCTGTGAAGGTAATGCAGGGAGCATTTGGGGAGGTGTGGAGGCAATCCTCTACATCTTCCTCCTTCGGCACCTGGGTCATGAAGACATCAGCATTTGCCAGAGCTTCTTGTAGAGCTTCTCTGGTCGACTTTGATAGTCTAAGAAGTTCATAAAAGGTAATGCGTGCTGGGATGTTGGCTAGTTGAGCCAGGACATCAAAGCGGTAAGGTGTCGTGGATCCTTCCGCTACACCTTTCAAAAGAACTCGAGAAAACCGAGTTTCTTTCTGTTTCTCCTCAAGTTGTTTTGTGGAGGGCTTGGTTGGCTCTACAGCTGGTTGTGGAGGGGCTACCGCCATCTCGCCATACTGCTTCAAGTACGACTGTCCCGAACGGGTTCCCGCCATCGGTTGGTTGGGCTCTGCGGCCAAGACTATTGTTTCCTCCTCTGAGTCGGTTAACGAGGAACATCAGTCTCGGCTTCTCGAGAGGAGGCACACACCACATTGCAGGATGAAGCCTTTACCTTGCCTTTAGATTTCCTGTTGGTCACAGTAAGTCCATTGCTGGGCGTCAACAAGGTCAGGGTGGACCCACATGATTTCCCTCTGAGGGGTGGGAACAGGTACCAGGCCTTTCTCTTACTGCTGGTGAGGGTCTGTGTTGACCACTCTTAGTTCTCCTTTTGGAACATGTATCACTCCCGACGGTGTCGGGGGTTGCTTTCCGAACTGGAGAACCGACGTTATGTTGGCCGTCACCTTCTTCTGCTCTGGTCGGAACACCTCCGCGTCAATCAGAGCTTGAAGGATGTCCTTGAAGACGTAGCAGCTTTTGGTAGGATGCCCCAGCATTCTGTGATACATGCAGTAGCTGGGATTGTCGGTTTTACCGACCTCCTCGGGGCGCCTAGCTTCAATAAGCTTCAGTCGATTGCTCTTGTTGAGTAATTTGAAGAGTGAGTCGACATGTTCATCCTTGAAGGAATACTGTTTGTTGGCCCGTGGTTGGCTTGAAGAGCCACCTCCCTTGACCGGTTGAGGTTTAGCAGGAGATTTGGTTTCTACTGCCAAGTTATCCTTCCTTTTGGCTTGGAGGGATGTGTCTGGCGCACGCCTCGTTGACCTCTCAGGCCTGGGCTTACCCTCTTCCGCCCTGACGCGGGCGACAATCTCCTCAGCCTGTTCACCCTGCTGGACCAATTGCTTCCAGGTGCGGCTTTCAGCAACTCCTATTTGAGCAAGGAGTGAGGTTTGGAGATTGTGGCGGCATGTTTCCACCAGAGTGACCTGGGTCATGCCACTTGGATATCGGAGTGCCACATTCTGAAATCTTTCCACGAAAGATTTGACGGACTCTCCCTTTCACTGTTTGGTAGCCAAAAGGGTGGGCATCGTGACTTCCGAGTCGTCTTCGAAGAAGCGCGTTAGGAATAGCTTCTCCAAATCACCCCAGTTCTTGATAGAACCTTCTGGGAGCTTCATGAACCATTCAAAGGCCAGCCCTTTCAGGGTGCCGATGAACAGACGAGCCAGGATAGCATCGTTATCTACTACATTCCCGGTTTGGGATTTAAAGTAGTAGATGTGTTAGTTGGGTGACCCTTTCCCATCGAATGCTTGAAGGGTTGGAGCCTTGAACTTGGACGGGTATGGAACCAAGTCCCATTCAGCAGGATAGGGCCGGACCACTCCAGCTTCTTGGAGGCCTTTACGGTTGGTAAGGGCCTCGAGGCGTTGCTCCAATTGACTCATTCTTTTAGCATGAGCCTTTTCCTGGTCTTGGTCGCTCTTTACTTGCAATGAGGATTTGGACGAACTAGAAGTAGATCGCGGCCTCTCCTCAGAAGGTTCGGAAGATGAGCTTTCTCCCTTTTTTCCTTTGCCCTTCGTCTTTTTAGGAGGAGATTTCCTCCTGTCTTCGAGCAACTGTGCAAGCATCTGCTTGAGGGAGTCGATAGATTCCTGCTGAGAAAGAATCATATCCATTTATGCCTTCTGGATTTGTTCTAAACGTCTAGCCGTTTCCTCAGGAGTGCCTATCATGTAGGCGGAGGCCTCCTTCTCAACGGAAGAGTTTGAAGCCCGTGATTCCGCTACGGCGGAGTGAGAATCATTCACTTTAATGCCATGAGTTAAGGCATTATAATCAATCGGGGGAATGGCCCCAGTCCGGGTGCGAGTGTGTTGATACACCCCTTCCGGTTCAGAGTCAGACTCATCCGAGCTGACTGCAGGTTGTTTTCCCTTACTCCTGCTCGTCATATTCGCAGTGAGCTCCGGGTACTCAATGTCAGAGAAGGTTCTCCTTCTGTGGGAGCGCCTTCTTTTGGCTGACAGGGGAATCAGGGTCATCTGTCTAACTAAAGACTGCTGGTGCATACCTGAACCACACGACACTCAGAGAGCATAGAGATGAGCCGTTGGCAGCAACTGATTGTTATTCAATTTTGCATATTTTATCACATCCATACCATGCATATTGTAAATAAAAATGTGATTTTTAATTCTTTTCTCTCTATTTTTGCAGGTCCACATCTTAAATGAGAAAAGGCCCAAAATCTCTTTAATTATCAAGAATTAAAGGAGATTAAATCAAAGCCCAAGGTTGAGCCCAGGATCTGAAGAATTATACGCGCCAGCTCAGACTTTCAAAGGTCCACGTGGCTAACAACCTGTAACAAACCTGTAACAGAAAGATCAGCCTAAACGGCCTGGATTTTGCCGCATATTCCAGGATATTGCCGCGTGTCCACGGCGGTTACATGGTTGTTGAAGCCCGGATTTCTCTCCAACAACCTGGGCTCTAGATGCTTCTCTCTGAGGCCTATAAATACAGTACCAGGGCCTGCACAAAGAGGAGGACAGAGGAGAGATTAGAGGATAAAACTTTGTATTTTTATAGGATTTTCTCTAGGATTTTTTAGTGCTTTAGATCTTCTTCTTCCTCCCTAGAAATTCTGCAAAAGAGAGTTGTAAGAGAGAGAAAGCTTGTGTAAACCAAGGGGTGACAACTTGTGAAGTAAGGATTAATCCATTCTCTTCTCTCTACTTGAGCATTTTCTAGTATTACTTACTTTTTTAATTCTAACTTTACTTTACTTGCACTTTAATTCATGCTTTGCTTTTCTTTTCTTATGGCTAGTAGCTAACTTTTCTAACATGAACTAGCTAACCACTAACCTTGCTAACTACTAACTCATGGGTGATTGCTATCTTTAATCTTGCAAGTTGTATGGTCTTCTCTTCTCCGATGGGTTACTTTCATTGCTTGGCAAGTTCTTGTTGTAATTCCATATGATTCATGTGTGCCTCATTTAGAGCCTTGTCTTTAGAACAAGTGTCTTGATGGAACATGGAGATGGATCACAAAACATATGCTATTTGTTGTACAACTTCTTTACTTCAATTAATGAATGTTGTATCTTTTTCCTTAGCATCCCTTGAGTGTCGCTCTTTTGATTCCATTATTGAAAGTCTATCTTGTAGGCCTATGACATCTATGAGTCTACAAGACAAGTCCAAGAGTGATCACCCGTCATTCAAGTGGGAAAGTAATTAGACCAACACGCAAGACAAATCTTTACCGATGAATCAACATGAGGCACGCATTCACCATCACAGAGTTTAGTAAGTTTTTAGCAAGGTAGTAAGGTTAGCTAGTCATGGTTTTCTCCATCTTCAAATCTTTTACAAGTTTTCTTTTCTTTTTAGTGTTAATCCAAAAGCCAATCTTATTTTGATTTCTTTTCATTTTCCATCATGAACATATCCACCGATTCTTTCATTTCTTTTTCCATGTTTATTCATTTTTTTAAGACAAAGAAGAATCTTCGTTTTCTTTCTTCACTACGAACCGTAACGCTTCCATCGCAAGCTCTCCCTAAGAATCGACTCGGTATAGCCCATGCTATAACGGAGATTGGAAAGGATACATTAATCATTTGAAATACATTTGTGGAGTGATCAAGCACCAAAGGTTGACTCTAAACCTTATCTCTTTTACATAATATCTGTGCAAATACTTCACACTATCTTTTCCTCATCAATTTTTGGCGCCGTTGCCGGGGAGAGCAACGGTTTTTCCTTTAAAGTGAAGAACTAAACGAATTTTCTTCTCTGTTGCAGGTTACAGGTTGAAGAAATAGGAAAATTTGCATTGCAGTGACATATAAGTGGCTCTGGGCTTCTGCTCTTGAAAGCAGAAACCAGAAGCCCTCTGAATTGCCGCAATTCCACGGCATTTGCCGCAGATTTGCGGCAAGGAGGAGAGGACTACTGACAATTTTTCTGCAGGGTCTCTGGCTCTGTAAAATACAGCTGCTGCAATACTTAAATTCTTGTATGCTTCACCTTATATCTGCTAATAATCAACAGTAAAAAATGGCTGCAAAGTTAAAAATTGATTAGACATTTGCATTTCTAGGCACGTGTCTTTTCAATTCATTTACTTTTGCTGTTGAAGAGTGCTGGAGCAAGGTACGTTTTGCATTTCATGTAGACTAGGAATCATCTCTTGCTTGATTTTCATGCTTTGAGTATATCCTAGTTATATATCTTGTACACTTGCACAATCCAATTTTAAGGGCACTAACCCATAAATAAGATAAGGTGGGGATTTCATTACCCTTTCCTTAGCCCAAAAACCACTATCCCAGCACTCACTAACCCAAGCCTAACTTAATAAAAAAGTAGACGTTGGCCCTAGGGACATCTCGGACTCATTTAGGAGATTATCCTAAGGGGGAAAAGTGTTGGAAATTGACTCTTGCAAAATCAGTGTCTAGGAAAGGGATTGAGGGCCGAAAGCCCGAAGGTTGGTGGTTATTTAATTAAGGAACGTCTTTGACGGAAAACCTCCCAACAACCTTGCCCTGACCTGGCTGATTAGCTTGTGGTCAAAGTCTACACTAAACCTCCCGTGGACGGTCTAATCAGTTAGGAGTCGTCTAGGTCCTAAGTCTACCCTAACTTAGGTTAGAATTTTTTTCTTTTTTGTTTGTTTATTTGTTTGTTTCTTTTTGTTTGTATTTCATTATGTGATATGGCTTATAATAACAATTTTTCCAACTTCAATAATAATCTATATTACACACCGACTTCATTTTCGGATATTACCAACCCGGCATACCATATTTGACCAACCTAGTGTGCCGGATTGGTCTTATCCGAATCAATATGACCCATACCCCCATCTAATAACTATAATTTCCATAATAATTTCAACTCTTCACCGAGTCAGTGGGGATTCACTTACCCCGAGTATAATTTCCAACCACCTTGTCCTCCTTCTCCACCCAGTCCACAATATTTTCAAGATACATACTCAATTCCACCAATCCAAATAAAGCACCATCAATTTTGGAAATGAGTATGCGTGAGTCCAAACACAAATCCCAAAATCTGATGGACTCACAATTTCACTATCACTTCCAAGACAACACTTCATCTTTTCATCAAAACAATGAATTCATCAATTATGGAAAGATGCTTGAAGCCATGACTCATGCTCAAAATGCTAGAAATCGTGACATAGATATGATGGTCGAATCTCTATGTTCTCACCGTTTGACCAGATCTGGTGTCACTAGCCACTCTGTTAAAGCCGATGAGTCATGTAGTTTTGGAAATCAAGATTCTATTTCAGCACGCTCATCTGAACTTGTCCAAACTTCAAATCCCATTGACATTTTGGCAAGTTTTCCTTTTCCTGAAATAGAACTTGACAATGAATATGATCTTGAACCCCAACTTAGTGATTCAATTCTTCTTCCTGATTCAATAATGACTCCGGTATCTTTACCTGACTTCAATCTTTCCCGGAGTCGACATTGGATCCTGCCCCAATTCATAATGAAGTTGAATCACCCATCTTTGAGGATCATATTGAACTTGACCAATTATACACTTCTGAAGATACTATTGACAAATTGGCAAGTTTTTCATTTTTTGATACTGAACTCAATGAGATATGTGACCTAGATTCTCACAATCTCTTTACTTCTGAAGACCTATTCGCTGACAAGATCACGTGTCTGGATAAGTCAACTCGGGGTCAGTTAACTTATTGCACATTTTCGGGTGTTGACCTTAGTTTTGAAGAATTGTATGGCGATGAGCTAGAATTCCTTCATATTGGAAGTAAAGAGATATCATCCATATTAGGTCACATTCCATTGTTGGAAAATACATGTGGACTGGAGTTTCAACTTCTTGACTTGGACCTAATTCCTGAACTCATTTCGACTCCTGAACCTTTACTTGACTTAAGTCACCTTCCTGAGTCGGTATTAGTTCCTGTCCTTCCTGAGTCCAAGTCAACCGTTCTATCATTTCATACACCATTCTGGAACGAGGTGGTTGACAAATTTGACTCCAAAATTAGTTGTGGAATATGAAAATTAGATGGGGTTAAATACTTAATAAAAATCCTTCATGGATTTATCTTTTTAATGGGTTATATTCACGATATTTCTGGTGGGTTCCTCCGGACTCCACGCAAGACTGATTGGGTCACATTTCGTGGACTAATCAGACCGCCACCGGAACCACCACCTTGAGGTAATTTTTTCCTTCCCTCTCTATTGTTTCATGCATACATATATCACGATGCATTGAGGACAATGCATGAGATAAGTGTGGGGGAGGGTTTACTAACTTAGAGTTTTTAGATTTTCTTTCTTTTACACTTCTTTTAGGATACTTTTTCTTCACTTTTGTATAGAAATTTTCTCTTTCTTTAAAAAATTTTTTGAAATAAGAGACAAAGTTTTCATCTATTTTTAAGAAAATTAAGATGATCTTAGAAATTAAGAAAGCCTTAATTATGACATCTTAAACCTAGTTGAAATAATGGATATTGTTTAAAATTATAGGCTAAGTAAGAAAAATTGGGGAGATATTTTTATCTTGAATTTTTTGCCTTAGATAGTATGCACTTCACACTTACACATTTTTGGGATGAAAAAAAGACCAAAAAGGCCATAAAATTATATAAAAAAAGGAAAAAAAAGAAAAAAAATATAAATAAAACATCACTTATTAAGCAGGATAATTGTGCCTCAAGAAGCATGGTTATTCACGCCTAACGGTGATTAAAAGAATAATCCCCCTTAGTTTTGTGGCCTTTTCACTCGAGTCCTTAAACCCGAGGGATGTTTTCTCATCTGGTGCCCTAAGACCTACTGGTTTGGGAGTCATCAGTTATAGGCTCGTTACATGGGTGAACTAGAAAGCCTAAACTAAGGGAAGAAAAATATATATATATAAATAAATAAATAAATAATAAATGGCTTTATGGTTAGAGTTGAAATCCCAGAAATCTTCACTATCACAATGTGCATATTATCTAGGTTTTATAAAAGATAAAGTATTCAATCCAATTTTGAATTCTTACCTTAATTGAAGACAAGATCCTGCATGGAGACTAAGTTTAAGGGAGAATAATTATAGGTGGACTTATGACCTTAGATCACTTATATTTTTGCAAAAATAATTCGAAAACTTGTCTCTCTTTCAAAATGAATTTTCAAAACACTAACATTTGTTTTCTTTCTTTATGGATTTTGTGGGTGTAATCCGCTGAAAACCCTCAGGAGACAACACTCCTCCTCTAGGGTAACCTAGAGGTTTAACGGCTTGTTGCACGTGCTCAGTGCAATCGCGTCACCTGCGAAAGTGGTGTAATAAAATTGGTAGTATAGTTTTTCTTTTCTTATTTTGTTCGGGACGAGCAAAAGAATAAGTGTGGGGGTGTGATTGTTATTCAATTTTGCATATTTTACCACATCCATATCATGCATATTGTAAATAAAAATGTGATTTTTAATCCTTTTCTCTCTATTTTTGCAGGTCCACATCTTAATGAGAAAAGGCCCAAAATCTCTTTAATTATCAAGAATTAAAGGAGATTAAATCAAAGCCCAAGGTTGAGCCCAGGATCTGAAGAATTATACGCGCCAGCTCAGACTTCCAGAAGGTCCACGTGGCTAACAACCTGTAACAAACCTGTAACAGAAAGATCAGCCTGAACGGCCTAGATTTTGCTGCATATTCCAGGATATTGCCGCGTGTCCACGGCGGTTACAAGGTTGTTGAAGCCCGAATTTCTCTCCAACAACCTGGGCTCTAGATGCTTCTCTCTGAGGCCTATAAATACAGTACCAGGGCCTGCACAAAGAGGAGGACAGAGGAGAGATTAGAGGATAAAGCTTTGTATTTTTATAGGATTTTCTCTAGGATTTTTTAGTGCTTTAGATCTTCTTCTTCCTCCCTAGAAATTCTGCAAAAGAGAGTTGTAAGAGAGAGAAAGCTTGTGTAAACCAAGGGGTGACAACTTGTGAAGCAAGGATTAATCCATTCTCTTCTCTCTACTTGAGCATTTTCTAGTATTACTTGCTTTCTTTAATTCTAGCTTTACTTTACTTGCACTTTAATTCATGCTTTGCTTTTCTTTTCTTATGGCTAGTAGCTAATTTTTCTAACATGAACTAGCTAACCACTAACCTTGCTAACTACTAACTCATGGGTGATTGCTATCTTTAATCTTGCAAGTTGTATGGTCTTCTCTTCTACGATGGGTTACTTTCATTGCTTGGCAAGTTCTTGTTGTAATTCCATATGATTCATGTGTGCCTCATTTAGAGCCTTGTCTTTAGAACAAGTGCCTTGATGGAACATGGAGATGGATCACCAAACATATGCTATTTGTTGTACAACTTCTTTACTTCAATTAATGAATGTTGTATCTTTTTCCTTAGCATCCCTTGAGTGTCGCTCTTTTGATTCCATTATTGAAAGTCTATCTTGTAGGCCTATGACATCTATGAGTCTACAAGACAAGTCCAAGAGTGATCACCCGTCATTCAAGTGGGAAAGTAATTAGACCAACACGCAGGACAAATCTTTGCCGATGACTCAACATAAGGCACGCATTCACCATCACAGTGTTTAGTAAGTTTTTAGCAAGGTAGTAAGGTTAGCTAGTCATGGTTTTCTCCATCTTCAAATCTTTTACAAGTTTTCTTTTCTTTTTAGTGTTAATCCAAAAGCCAATCTTGTTTTGATTTCTTTTCATTTCCATCATGAACATATCCAACGATTCTTTCATTTCTTTTTCCATGTTTTATTCATTCTTTTAAGACAAAGAAGAATCTTCGTTTTCTTTCTTCACTACGAACCGTAACGCTTTCATCGCAAGCTCTCCTGAGAATTGACTCGGTATAGCCCATGCTATAACGGAGATTGGAAAGGATACATTAATCATTTGAAATACATTTGTGGAGTGATCAAGCACCAAAGGTTGACTCTAAACCTTATCTCTTTTACATAATATCTGTGCAAATACTTCACACTATCTTTTCCTCATCAGCAACATGATGAAGTGATTTGATTAACACTTCTTTTCTTCGTCAAGTTATCCCTTAGATCCGCGGGAAGGGGATCGAAGAGATTAGCTTCGCAACGCCGAAGACGGGAGGCATCCATATGCTGTACAGCATGGACGCGGGCTTCAGGGATGCGGTTCTCGCGTCGTGGCTGTATAACGTGCGTCTGGCATCTCTTTTGAGATGAGACGCGATTCTCGCGTTGCTGCTTGGTGCGTCGGGGCAGAGACGTTTGAGAGAGGATGGGCTGCTGGGCCCCACGCCTATGGGCGTGTGCCTCTCGCGCTTGACGACGCGCAGAGGCTTCACCTTGGCGTTTGGTGAGTTGGTCTTCAGAGGACCTAGCTTGAGGAGTCTCGCGTTTGGGTCGCCAAACGCGGACTTCACGTGCTGGACATGGCGCGGGCAAGGCGCCAGATTGTACGTCGCGTCCAGCCTCAGTCGGACAACCAGAGGTTCCAACTTGTAGCTGACGCGCACGTCTCCTCTGTCGACGCTCAGCGTTTCGGTTGCGTCGTAGAGGTGGAGAGTGACCAACGACGACCTGATGCTGAACACCAGAGATTTTGACCACGCGGGTCTCCCGAGAGACGCTGACGCGGGTGTTCCGTGCTGCGCGGTTGATTGATCGCAGCGGCAGTTGTGCCTGAGATCACGCGGGCCTTCTGAGAGGCGTTGGCGCGTGTATCTTGCTTGGCACAGTTGGCAGCAGCAGCGCCCGAGAGAACCTCGGATCGGGCTTCGGGGCCATTCCCCGTAGAGACCCTGCGGCAGACGCGGGTCTTTGGGCTCTTGGAGCCGGCAGAGAGAAACTCTTCGTATTTCGCCTGGTCGAACTCGACAACAAGCGATTCGACCATCTTTCCCTTACGAAGGACGTCATCTTGCGCCACGATTTGCTCATCAGTGACAAATGTAGTCCCCAGCGGAGTCGCCATCTCTTGTACGCGCCGGAAAAAGAAATAAAGGTGTTCGCTGTAAAATTTCCTTGAATCAGATGAAAAATTACAACAAAACTGTTTTCCTTCCAGTTACAAGGGAGGGAGGATGTTGAATCTTGAATCCTCCCTTTGTTTAAGGCTGGGTTCTTCAAGTGGCGGTGGAGAGTGAATCTTGTTCTCCGTTGACGGATGACCGTCGGGATCGTCAGGGATCTTCTCTTTGGCTGGTAGAAGGAGTAACACAGCTCTGTCTACCAAAACTCTCAAAGAGAAGGTAGGCAAAAGGCAACTCGTACGCAGCGAGCTTGTTGAAGAGTTGAGCTCTCTCTCTCCTGTCTCTGTCTGTCTCTCTGTATTGTCCTTGTGCCGCCGTGTGCGTCTCTTTTTCTCCGAGCGCCTTCTCTCCTCCTCTCGTCGTCGTCCCCGTGGTTCATAGCGACGGGGCTATTTATAGAGGTTCCAGGAGTGAACGTGGCCCCTAAAAACACTCCACAATGGGGGTTAACTTCCCCGCTATGTGGGCGGTGACAGGCCCCATAACCAGGGCAGTTGCAACCGAGGCGCGGGTTTCAACTCACGCGCCTTGATACTGTGACGCGGGCTTTGGGCCCTCGCGCCTTGAGTTTGAGACGCAGGCTTTGGACCCTCGCGCCTTGGTGCTAAGACGCGGGTGTTGAGCCCACGCGCTTGAGTTTGAGACGCGGGTTTTGGACCCTCGCGCCTTGGTGCTGAGACGCGGGTGTTGAGCCTTCGCGTCTAGAACTTGAAACTCTGCTTTTTAATGGCTTGTCTTTTAGTGATTTTTAGACAGCCTATATACGCCATGCTTGAATGCCTTCAAAGACAAGATAAGTCGTTGCAACGGATCAAAGGTAAACAGGGCAGAAGAGGTAGGTATGTGTTTTTTTTAGTTTATAGTTTTCTTTCTTTATTTCTTTAGTTTAGATAACCAACACAATCTTTCTAATCTCTTTCACACTTCTTCATTGTAAATACCATTGTAAATAACAAAATAAATAAAAAAGAGATAACTTACTAAACAAGCTCCCATCGCTAGTCCCTCCCTGAGGATCACGACCCGCATAGCCATTGCTACAGCGGATAGAATTGAGCACCTTGCACATCTCTATTTCTAAATCTAATATTCTGTATTTTGTGTGCAGGAAAAAACTCAATCATTCGCCGTTCAAAAAATGCGACATTATTTGGTGGGCCAGACTATAAATGTCATATCAAAATCTACCCTTTGAGGTTGCTCATGACGAAGCCATCGTCACTAAATGGTCGACTGACAAAATGGGCCATACTGCTCTCCCAATATGAGATGCGCTTTCTACCACAAAAAGTCGTGAAAGGGACAAGCGGTGGCAGATTTTTTGGCTGAACATCCAGATCCGAGAGTGACCAAACTTCATGAGGATCTCCTAGACGAGGTTGCTGAAGTTTGTCTGACCCAAACGTCTTTTCATAGGACAGGTGTGGCAGCTCTTCTTCGACGGTGCATCAAGAACGGGCCCACGAGGGCATGTCGTAGCAGGAGTGGGGGTAGTACTAGTCTCCCCACAGAACTACGTGATCCTTCTTACATTCTCATTAACCGAGCCATGCTCCAACAATGTAGTGGAATACAATATCCTCTTGATCGGAATGCAAATCGCCAATGAGATTGGCATTAAAAATCTCGAAGCATACGGTGACTCTAAACTCATCGTTAACCAAGTTCGCGAGGAGTACGAAGTCAGGCATGAAGACTTGGTACCCTATTTCAAAGCAACTATCTCTATGGCCGAGAGGTTCGGAAACTTTTACATCAACCATGTACCACGGCAGCAAAATGCGCATGCAGATGCACTGACATCTCTCGCTGCCTCCTTAGCCCAAAATACTTGTCTACAACCACGACTTGTATTGCCCAAGAATCGCTTTTGAAGATCACCAAAAGCCAACGGGAGATTGTCAAGCCAAAGAAGCTCTAGAGACTTCGGCAGGTCTAGAGCCTAGGGATTGGCGATTCCCGTACATCGACAATGCATTGTATGACATCCTGCCTGAGGATCCAAAAGAGGCGTCTGCCATTAGAAGGAAAGCCCCCAAATTCTACTATAATGCGATCATGCGAACATGATTGAGATTTAAGAGTTTGTAAAGAAAAAGATTGAGTTGTAGAATTCTTAGTCTCAATGCTATCCGCTGCAGCAAGGGCCAAAGCGGGTCGTGATCCTCAGGGAAGGATGCGATGCAAGCTTTCGGACGATTTCTCTGTATGCTTCAAATAAGACAAAGGAGAGATTAGATTTGAAATATATATATGATTAAGGAGGTATGGTTTTACTGATCTTCTACTACAACCCACAATGCAAGTCTTGGATGTTGAATGTCATCTTGAGATACATATGATTTACCCTAAGTTTATTAAAAAGGATTCAAGTAAGAAAAGATGATAATAGAATCTAACTAGTTTGCATTACCAAAAACTCAACAAAGATTCATCCTAACTTCTAAGTACAGCATAAGAAAAGTGTTATCTTAAATTTATGCTGTCTAAGTTCTTAAGTATGAAGTTATGAAGAGTTTTTAAGTGTGCAATCTAGATTAAGAAATCTAGCTATCAGTTTAATCTTCAAGAAAAGCAATCTTAGACCTAGGGTTTCTAAAATTGATCATCAATCTATTCAACTCCTAAACTGCCCTAGGGTTGCTTAAGAGATCAGCAAACCACACTAAGAATTAGTTAGTCATCATTTTTTTTAATTATTTTTTTATTTTACTTAATGAGAAGAATTGTGAAAGAAGGAAAAACAAAGCAAATCAAGAGATCACAGATCAAAAAACTAAAATCAAGAGATCACAGATAAAAGAAACAAAATTAACTGACAAGAATTAAATAGCAAAAGAGGTAACCTTTATTCGAAAAATGTCTTCCAATACAAAGCTCCTTCTTCTCTACAATGTGCTTAAAACAAAATTACAAATTGCAGAAATTTAAGGAAAAGCTAAAGAAAACCCTAATCTCCTCGTCTCTGGATGCCCCTCTCTGTTGCGTCTGCAGGGGTATTTATAGGCTCAGAAGGAAGTAGAGTCCCGATGAAACATAAGCTCAAAATCTGGTTGTCATCCTCATCCATAAGGCCGCGGAAACGCGGCTCTGGCCGCGTTTCCGCGGCCAAAGCATTATCCCTGGCCGCGCGAAAGCGCGCGTGGCCTCATCTGGTCCGTCCACCTGGGCATATCCGTCTGGATCTGACATCTTGACTCTTAATTTGAGATTTCGGGATAACTTGGAAATCAAGTTACCTAAATCCAAATCTCTTTCAAAACGAATTTCATCCTTGAACTCTTATTTATCCTCATCCACCAAGTATTTAGGGTTGAATAGAATTCTATCCTTTCCTCTTTTTAGTATTTGCAACATTTGCACTTTGTATTTGCACTTTTGACATTTTGTAATTGCACTTTTGTACTTGGGTTTGGACATGGGCTTTTGGGCTTCATTTAGTCTTTTATTCTTTATTTAAAAACACTCAAGGCCTGCACACATTAAATAACAAAATATTAGTAATAGTGCATGATTATATGAATAAATATGAAAATGTGATAGTAAATGTGATGACAATTATGCATTTTTTATTACCTATCAGAACACTGTATCGCCGATCGCATGATGGGATCCTCCCCCGCTGTTTGTTGCAAAGGAGGCATAGGAAGTACTCAGAGAAGCGCATCATGGCATGTGTGGAGCTCATCAGCCTGGTCTGAAGCTTGGGATTGACTCCGAAGACTGGGATATTATTGGCCTAAGATGATCCCTGACGCCATCACTTACGCCAAACGATGTCACGCCTGTCAAGTCGATGGTGATTTCATCCATCAAGCATCAGGATATCTTCGCTCTATAACCTCAACCTGGCCATTTGAGATGTGGGGAATGGACGTGGTCGATCCTATCAGCCCACCTTCATCCAAAGGACATCGGTTCATCTTAGCTATAACCGATTACTTCTCTAAATGGGCTGAAGATATTCCTTTGAGGGAGGTAAAGGCATCCGACATGATCAAATTGGTTAAACATCACGTCTTTTACCGCTTTGGTGTGCCACGACGGATCATTCATGACAATGGGTCGCAGTTCGTCAGTCAAGCTTTTCAAAGGTTCTGCGACAAGTTCAGAATCCAGAGCGTATCTTCAACGGCATACTACCTAGCAGTCAACGGCCTTGCAGTAGCCTTCAACAAGACTATTGGAAAGCTTCTCAAGAAATTCGTCTTGAAAAGCTAACGTGATTGGGACAACAAATTAGGTGAATGCTTATGGGCCTATCGCACGACGATTCGAACCCTGACGAAAGCCACACCATTTCTTTGGTATATGGATGTGAAGCCGTACTCCCATTAGAAATCCAGATCCCATCTCTACGTGTCTCCTTGACAACAAAGATGACAAATGAGAAGAAGTATCGACTACGACTCTAAGAGCTGGAGGCTTTGGACGACAAACGCCTACAAACTCAATAGCAAATAGAGTTCTATCAAGCTCGAATTACTAGAACCTTCAACAAGAAAGTCAAGGAGCGAACTTTCAATAAAGGTGACATTGTCTTAACCGTCAGAAGATCCATGGTAATGACACATAAGACAAAAGGGAAATTTCAGCTCAAATGGGAAGAACCATTTGTAGTAGAGTTGGTCTACTCAAATGGAGCATATCGCCTCATAACCCCAAACGGTGATACGCTTATGATGCCAATCAACGGCAAATTCTTGAAGAAATACTATCCTTGATAGTATTCTTCTCCTGATCAGGTTAATATTACACCTCTGATCGAAACTCTTGGTCCATGATGAACGCCAAAGAAAAGCTTCTTTCCTTCACTAGATCACATCATGACCAATTAGTGTCAAGCCGATTGAGTGTTTGTTACATCATGATGCATGATGTAAACATTGAAGAAGAAACAAAGTACAAGACTTCAGTTTTAGCCTTGTTGCTCTTCTCTTGCGTGTCTATGGACATCCGACGCCTTCGACGGCTAAGGATAGAGGAAAATGTTGGCTTTTAAGTCCAACATAAGTCTTTGACAACTCATCATGCTGAGGGGAATAGCATGGCTAGCCCAACTCAAACGGTAGTTGGCAAAGGCACACCAAATCCGTTAATAGCTGAGGGTTTGCTAAAAATCCTATGGGACTTGGTCTCATCCTCCTCTCCAAAATCTTCTATCAATTCTCATCCACAGAGTGGTAGGGCCACAAAAATACCTGGATTCAGTTCTTCAACAAAATTGGTTAGGATTTGTCATGTTAACAACATACCTCTGACAAACAGATTTCTCGATCCCCAATGGATTCAGTCAAGTTAATATTAAACCTCTGACAACAAAAATCCTTGCTGTTATGTTAATATTACACCTCTAATAGCGAACCTCCCATCTCCCTAGGAAATCAACGATTGTCGCGCTAATATTACACCTCTGACAATTCATTTTATTTTCCACCAAAATCCCCTACCAAGTCTCTTCTATAGAGTGGTAGGTCCACAAACGCAATCATTGTTAAGTTTAATATCACACCTGTAACAATAAAAAAATTTAATACTCCCCAACGAGTACAAACTTCACTTGTCTCTCCTCTATATGGAGTCACAAGTCTTCAAATTATTGTCAAGTTAAAATAAAACCTCTGACATTCTAATTTTCACCTGTCAATTCTCATTAATAGAATGACAAGTTCTCAAAATTGCTCCTATCGCAAACTAATTCTTGTCAAGTTCAAAATTAATACCTCTAATAAATTACTGTTAAGTTTAACACTACACCTCTAACAGTGATTAAGTTGCTGCCAAGTTTAATATTAAACCTCTGATAGTCACTTATCCTCAGGCTTCCATATCGAAACTGAGATGAGCGATGCTAAGTTTTTCATCACACCTCTAGCGTCCAGTTCATTGTTAAGTTCAACAATACAGCTATGATAATGACTTTCCCTCAAACTTCCATATTGAAACTGAGATGATTAATGCTAAAGTTTAACATTACACCTCTAGTATTACCTTCACTGTCAAGTTTAACACTACACCTATGACTGTGATATTTTCAGTTTCCCAAATGAAGCTGAAACTCCCGTGGAGCTAAGTTAACATCACACCTCTAGCTCACATTCTTGTCAAGTTAATACCACACCTCTGATAAGATCTGATTAAACCCGTTAAGTTAATATGACACGTCTGACGGTGAAGATTCTTCTAGATTCCAATGGATCTAGTTTCACTTGTCATTCTCATCCATAGATTGGCAAGTTCACGAAAATTATCCCACTCCTGTCAAGTTAACATTACACCTCTGACAGTAATTTTAATTCACTTTTTGGCTTGCTAAGTAAATATCATATTTCTAGCAAAATCAAAAGAAATCACTTCTACTTGTCTGATTTTCAATACAAAGAGCAAGTTAAGACATATAAGAAGACAGAAAAAAGTGTCACTTTTATTGATATTCAAACATATGAAAGTGATACAATATGCTCTCTTATACAATAAGATTGAGTGTTACAATAAAGGAGTACAAAAAAGTCCCTTCACTCAGTGAAAGGTTGCACCCACTCTGTAGCACCCCGTTCCCGAGATACGTACCCAGATGCATGTCCTAAAATTTTTCGACCATATAGTTTAATTTTCTTCCAGTATTTGCTATTGGGTTGTGATTACTTATATATTGTGTATCGGATCTGGATTCTCAGATCTAGAGTAAGCCCTAACCCGGACCGGGAACCTGATACCAGCCTGTAGCCCGATTTGACCATTCTGGTAGTCTGATTTGATCAATTTCAGTTTCAGACACAGTTTTTTAATATTTTAAATTTTTCATAATTTTCTAGAATTTTTCAGAATTTTTTTGCAAAATCTCTAAAACCGATGTCAGTAGGCATCGCTGACTGATTCCCAGATTTTTAATTTCAAACGGGATTGAATTTTCAAAAACGACTTTCACAATACTTCTTAGAATTTATTTTCTATCTAAATATATTTTTTGAGATTTTTCTAAATTTATCAAAATTTCACCGATTCGGTGTCGGCCGTATCGCCGGAGAATTTCAGGATTTTTAATTTGAAAACTACATTGAATTTCTCGAGTCCGATTTCACCGAGTATCTTAAAATAATATTTTCTATTTTGAGACTTTAGAAGGAACGTTTCTGAAGCAGTCAAATTTTCGCCCTATTAAAATAATAATAATATTATTTACCAACAATTTCTTTTCTTATTTTTTTCTTTTCTAATCCCCTACTTTGTACTTCTAGAAATTATAATAAATAAATTAGTTAATAATAAAATTTTAAGCTATTTTCTTTTCTTTTTTTCTTATTTTTTTCTTTTCTTTCTTTTTCTTTCTTTACTTTCTCCCCCCTTGACTTCCCCCCATACCCTGTGTTCCCTCTTCCATAGCCGACTGCAGCAGCAACCAGAGGCATGATGGGCTGCTGCTGCAGCCCCCCCCCCCCATCCCCCATTCATCATATCATTTTTCCTTTTCTTTCTCCTTCTCCATTTAAACCTTTTCTCTTCCTTCTTTCTATTTCATTTTCCTCCCAACACTTCAACAAAACTAAACCCACCTCCTCCAAATCCACCATCGCCTCCACCATCACCACCACCACCGCCGACCGCCCTAGGCCGGCCACCCACTCCCCCACAACCCCTCTCCACTCCACCACCTTCTTCAACCTCCATCAACCACCAACCACCACCAATTTCATCATAACCCACCACCACCACCTCCACCAAATTCACCACTCCAACCACCCATCATCACCTCCTCCTCCTCTAACTCCCCACCACCTCCAACCATCACCACAACCTCCACAACCACCACCACCATCTACCACCGCCACCACCAAACACTAACAACAACAACCAACTTTAAAATCCCCCACCACTCCTCCCCACTCCTCCCCTAGGGCGCGCGCCGCCTGTGCCCTCCCAGCGGCGCCAGCGCCGCCGCCAGGCCGCCGGCGCCGGTGGCCGGCCGGCCACCCCCTCCTCCCCTCCTTTTCTTTTTCCTTTCCTTCTTTCTTTCTTCTTTCTCTCTTTCAGTCTTTCTTTCTTTCTTTTTATTTATTTTCCCTAAATAAACTCACTTTTCCTACATTCCCTAAATACCCCCCATCTCATTCTCAAATTACTACCCTATATTTACAACCATACCTCTCCCTTTTTCATTCCTACTTCCTTCTAAAAATACCCTATTTTCTCTCTCTCCTTCCTACAACTCTCTCTCTCCTCTCTCTGTCCTCTCTCATTCCCTCTCTAATATTTATAATATATAATATATATATGTATATATTTTAATATATTTATGGGCTAATAACATGATGGCGCGTGTTAGCGGACTCCCCGGACTTTTCTCGGTATTGCGTCTCGGATTTTAGGCGAGTGTTTACTTTATGCATAATAACTACCACTCAAATGTTTATAGCATGTTAATTAATATGAGAACATCTTGTTACTACTATAATATTTAATACCTTACTTGCTACTGTAATTTTTAGCACATGATACCCCGCTACACAAGTTAATATATGTTGTTGTACTCGGTATTTACACCGGCACTCGGTATTTACACCGGTACTCAGTATTTATACCGACAGTTGGCATGTTACACTTGATATATGATTTAAGACACCGGCACTCGGTATTTACACCGGTACTCAGTATTTACACCGACACTTAGCATATTACACTTGATATATGAATTATGACTCCGGCCGGCACTCGGTATTTACACCGGCACTCAGTATTTACACCGACACCTGACATGTTATACTTGATATATGATTTATGACTCTGGCACTCAGTATTTACACTGGTACTCGGTATTTACACCGGCACTTGATATTTGATACCTGTTCTACGACACTTGATATTTAGACACCGGTACTCGATATATGTCATACTTGACACCTGATCCTGACACCCGGTATATGACATGCTTTCATGTGGTACAAGTACATTGACTTGACATTGTGACCCTTGACCGGACACTACCACCCCTGATACCTGTATTATATAACATATTCATGACTATCACTTTTACGGGGACTTGGCATGATTATTATATTATTACCAGATATTTGGTACTCCTAAACTTCTGTACTCCTGAACTCCTGTATACTTGGACCCCTGAAATAGGGAGGCTCCTGATATTACTCCTGATATTATACTCCTGTTGACCCCCATAATAGGATAGCCATGGTTATTGGACTTTTGTGAATACCCTATGGACATTACTATTTAACACTCTGTTATATTTAAACAACTTACACCGGGACGGGAAAAATTGATGGGTATCGATATAGCTTCTGTGTTTATGGTGGCCACACATATGTTGTACAACTATTCCTGTTGGATTCGACCTAGAGGCCACCAGGCGTTTCCGAGGGGTGTACTGGCACCCCTACCCCCTTGCCTGCCTGCCGGGTGTGCTATAATCCCCTGGGTGTATCCTGTGGGGAACGGTGACACACTATTCCTGTTCGGGCGTATACTAAGACCTTCGGGCATATAGTAAGTCCCGGTGCCTAGCGGTACGTTCCGGCTCAGTATCGGATACTCCTGGACCGTTGTCCCAGGCATGCATGGGACCCATTCTAAACATGGTTCGTCGTTCCCCATCAATTTCCAATAATCAACCTCGCTCGGCTTGTATGCAGAAGTATATGACACCGGTCATATACCGAAACATACAAATTGAACGAGTCTTAATAATAACTTGATAATTTAATTTCATGTATTTTATTGTCATTCCTTATTTACTTCTCATTGTTGTTATCCCATGCTTGCTGATTTGATTACATGACATTAGAACTGCTACACTTACTTTTATTTCATGCCACATAAATTCTAATGTTATTTTCATATTTACTATTTATTGTGGTCATTCCATGCTTATTGATTGGGTATATTATACTTGATATGATGCACTTGTTATTATTTGTATTTGCCACTTGGCTTCTTTTTGCACTCGCTGGGTTGCCAACTAACAACCCTAAATTTGTATGTTCAGATTTAGCAGGTTGGACCGAGGTGGACCCTTCAGCTGAGGATCAAGCCTACTTCGAGGAGCAGGCGATCAGCCGTAGTTCCATCCTGTCTTCCGCGCTCGCGAGATTTCCTCTTCCAGCTCGTGAGTTCTATCTTTTGTACCTTGTACAGTCTACTTTTGTACTATCTGGTGATGTAATATTTATGTAATATTATGTCACAATCTGTGATTCTAAGTACTTGTACTATTTTGTATTGGAATGTATAACATCACATAATTTTCGCACTCTGATCCCTGTATTGTGTTATATTGATGCTTAGCGTACATACGTGATGGTACCATCGCCCTGCGTATGTACATCGCAGTGGCGTCCCCGTACCCGCCGGATCGGGGCGCCACAGGTTGGTATCAGAGCCTAGGCTCTCACACCTTTAGTACAACCAGTCTGCAAATTAATGTTGGATTAATTTACGACTGAGTCACACAAGTCTTTGCTATACATTCCAATTACAAGTACGAAGTTATCTATTCTTTCCTTGAAATCCATCCCTTGATTCCTGAAATCTCATATTCCGTCATCTTTTCAGTTAGCTCGAATATGGAGAGACGGGGGACACGTAACGGTCCCGGCACTTCCGTGAAGGTCCGTACGGGGAGAACGACATGATGAGGATACTCCAGGGGATGATGACTAGCCAGCAGCAGCAGACAGAGCTCTTGCGAAAAGGATTGCTGACTGCACCCCGGGAGCAGAGGCCGGGTGCTATATCGGATTTCAGGAGATTACAGCCGGCAGAATTTTTGGGCACAGAGAAGCCCCTGGATGCAGAGCAGTGGCTGATCGACATGACTGATCTTCTGAAGGCAGCCAGAATTCCTGGTGAGAATTAGGTGGAAGTGGCCAAGATCCAGCTGAAGGATGTGGCGAGTACCTGGTGGCTAGCCGAAAAGGCGAGGCTGGAGAAGCCCATCTCTTGGGACCAGTTCTCGAAGGGCTTCTATGAGAGGTTTTTCCCTGCAACAGCTCAGAAGGAGATAGAGGAGCAGTTTATCAAGCTGTAGCAGTGGAATCGATCGGTGGATGAGTATGCTGCTGAATTCTTGAGACTTAGTCGGTTTGCACCATACATGGTGGCCGACGAGGAGAAGAGAGCTAGCAGGTTTCAGTAAGGATTGAGGATGGATGTCCAGATGTTGCTTATACCGCACTAGCTGAAGACATACTCTCAAGTTCCTTCTATAACTCGTGATGTGGAGCAGGGATTGGAGAAGAAGAGGAGAGTTGAGCTGCAGTACAAGCCTATGAAGCGCCAATTCCAGCAGGTGCACAGAGGAATCCAGTCAAATCTTATGGTGCCCCAGTACCCAAGCGGCCTTTTCAGCCTCCTTCACAGCAGCTTGTGTGTGGATATTGTTAGAAGCCTGGACACAATTAACGGAACTGCCGTATGGCCAATGGGCTTTGTTTGGCATGTGGATCCGGCAACCACTCAGTGGGAGACTGTCCATTCAAGAAGACCTGGAATGCAGCTCCAGCACCACCAGCACTTCCAGCACGAGTGGCACCACCAGCACTTCCAGCTCGAGCAGCTTCCCCAGCATTTTTGGCACCACCAATGAGGAGAAATCCAGGACCAGTAGGCGGAGGAGCTCCACCTCCTCGCCAGCGTCGGACTCTGGGTCAGGCTCAGAGGGGACCCAGGACTGAAGTAGACCGCGGGAGAGGCCAAGCCTACAACTTGACAGCAGAGGAAGCTGAGGCATCTGGAGAAGTAGTGGCAGGTACAATCTTGGTCCACTCAATTCCAGTCTTATCACTCTTTGACTCCGGTACATCACATTGCTTCATATCCAGTAGATTTATTGTCTTGCATTCTATACCCCTAGTATGTATGGGTGACCAGTGGGAAATTAGTACGGAGAATGGGGTAGTCATTACTAACAAGATTTGCAAGGCGTGCACTGTGGAGTTATGTGGTAGGAAGTTAGAAGCCGACATATTCGTACTGGACACTGGAGAGTGCGATGTGATCCTAGGCATGACTTGGCTCAGCAAGTATCATGCGGTGATCGACTGTCGGAATAAGAAGGTGATCTTCAGGATTCCACACCAACCGGAGTTTCAGTTCTTTGGAGAACACAAGTCTCTCAGGAAGGAAGATCAACTGGATTGTGTCGCGGCTGAAGAGAAGAAGACGGTGTCAGTGTGAAATGAATTCCTGGATGTATTTGAGGAGATATCAGGACTTCCACCTGACAGAGTTGTGGAGTTCTCTATTGACCTTATTCCAGAAGCGACTCCCATCTCTAAAGCACCGTACCAAATGGCACCAACAGAATTGGCTATATTGAAGGAGCAGCTACTGGAGTATTCAAGTAAGGGTTTGATTAGACCGAGTACTTCACCTTGGGGAGCACCTGTGTTATTGGCAAACAAGAAGGATGGTGGCAAGAGATTGTGCATTGATTACAGAGAATTGAACAAAGTCACCATCAAGAACAAGTACCCTTTGCTGAGGATTGATGATCTATTTGATCAACTTCATGGGGCCCAAGTATTCTCGAAGTTAGATTTGCAGTCGGGGTACCATCAGTTGAAGGTGAAGAAAGAAGATATCCAGAAGACGGCATTTAGGACTCGCTATGGTCATTACGAGTTCCTGGTTATGCCCTTTGGAGTTACAAATGCCCCAGCAGTCTTTATGGACTTGATGAATAGAATCTTCTCACCATATTTGGATAAGTTTGTATTGGTGTTCATTGATGATATTTTGGTCTATTCCAAGAATGAAGAGGAGCATGCGGAGCATCTGAGGGTTGTGCTATAGACGCTCCAACTTGATCAGCTTCATGCCAAACTTAGTAAGTGTGAGTTCTGGCTGGAGAGTATAGCATTCTTGGACCATGTTGTTTCTAAGGAAGGAATCTCGGTGGATCCCAGCAAGATTCAGGCGGTGAAGGATTGACCGACTCCAAAGTCCGTGACAGAGATCAGGAGCTTCATCAGACTAGCTGGATATTATCGAAGGTTCGTGCAGGACTTTTCAAAGATTGCAACTCCTTTGACCAAGCTTACCAGGAAGGGAAAGAAGTACATATGGACTAAGGAGTGTGCGTCTGCTTTTGAGGAGTTGAAGAACAAGTTGATTTCAGCTCCAATCTTGAAGACACCCTCAGGGACAGGAGGAATAGTGGTATACAGTGATGCTTCAGGGAAGGGTCTTGGATGCGTATTGATGCAGCATGGACATGTGGTGGCTTATGCATCTAGGCAATTAAAGCCTCATGAGAAGAACTACCCAACGCATGATCTAGAGCTGGCAGCTGTGATCTTTGCGTTGAAGATATGGAGGCATTACCTGCTTGGTGACCAAGTGTTGATTTACATTGATCATAAGAGCTTGAAGTACATTTTCACTCAGAAGGAGTTGAATATGAGGCAGAGGCGATGGCTTGAGTTGATGGCAGATTATGATATAGATCTGCAGTACCATCCTGGCAAGGTTAATGTTTTGCCGGATGCCTTGAGTAGGAGACCTGAAGCCAACATGGTTGTGTTGCTCACTCAGCAAGAGGAGTTACTCAAGGAGATGAGGCGGCTAGATTTGATGGTGATTCAGAGGGTCAGTGGATCCATACAGTTGATGTCATTTCAGATGCAGCCGACACTGATGGAGGAGATCAGAGAAGCTCAGAGAGAAGATCCCAGATTGCTGAAGTTCAGGGAGCAAGTGGAAGCCAAGCTGAGGTCAGATATTTGCATATATTTTGATGGTGCACTCTATTTCAGAGGCAGAATTTGTGTGCCTCAGGGGGAGATTAGATAGAGGATCTTAGCTGAGGCTCATAGCTCAGCTTACTCTATACACCCTGGAGGAACAAAGATGTATCAGGACCTGAAGCAACATTTCTGGTGGAATGCGATGAAGAGGGAGATCGCACAATATGTGGCGAAGTGTCTAGAGTGTCAACAAGTGAAAGCTGAACACCAGAGTGCAGCTGAATGACTATAGCCTTTGCCAATACCAGAATGGAAATGAGAGCATGTTACCATGAATTTTGTCACCGCTCTACCCCGCAGTCCAAAGGGGAACAATGCAATATGGGTAGTTGTTGACCATCTCACTAAGTCAGCACATTTCATACCATTCAGAGTGGGACAATCTACGGAGCTTCTGGCTGACAAGTACATGAGAGAGATTATTCGACTGCATGGAGTTCCTGTTAGTATCGTGTCGGACAGAGACACGAGATTCAGATCTCGCTTCTGGGAGAGCCTGCAAGAGAGTGTGGGGACCCGTCTGAAGTTTAGCACATCTTATCATCCAGAGACAAACGGGCAGTCCGAACGGACCATTCAGATCCTAGAAGACATGTTGAGGGCTTGTATGATAGACTTCAAGGGATCGTGGGAAGACCATCTATATTTGGCAGAGTTTTCCTACAATAACAGCTATCAGGCGAGCATCAAGATGGCTCCGTTTGAAGCCCTATATGGCAGGAGATGCAGATCACCATTGTGTTGGGATGAAGTTGGTGAGAGAAGGCATTTGGGGCCGGATGTGATAGTACAGGCAGTGGACAAGATCAGGACCATCCAAGAGCACCTTCGTGCGGCACAGGACAGACAAAAGAGTTCGGCAGATTCCAATAGAAGACCGTTGGAGTTTCAGGTGGGACAGCATGTGTTTCTAAAGATATCTCCTACCAAGGGAGTGATCAGATTTGGTGCACGTGGGAAGCTGAGTCCGAGGTATATAGGCCCGTTTGAGATATTGGAGCGAGTGGGAGAAGTGGCCTACAGATTGGCACTGCCTCCATCACTGGAAGGAGTGCACAATGTGTTTCATGTGTCACAGCTGAGAAGATACATCAGGGACAAGAGTCATGTATTAGATTATTCAGAGTTAGAGTTGCAGCCAGATTTGTCACATTCTGAGCAACCAATGGCTATTATGGATAGAAGTGTCAAGACCTTGAAGAACCGGACCATCCCGTTGGTGCTAGTTTCTTAGAACAAGCATAGTCCGGGAGAAGCGACTGGGAACGGGAAGACGTCATTTGTGACCGTTACCTGCATCTACTCGAGCCTTAAGTGGTAATCTTCTCTTGTACTCCATATCTTGTATTATCAATTCATTATTTCCATATTCATCTCCTTCCTTATAGAAATTTCGAGGACGAAATTTTTGTTAGGTGGGCAGATTGTAGCACCCCGTTCCCGGGATACGTACCCCGATGCGTGTCCTAAAATTTTTCGACCGTATTGTTTAATTTCTTCCAGTATTTGCTTTTGGGTTGTGATTACTTATATTGTTGTGTATCGGATCTGGATTCTCAGATCTAGAGTAAGCCCTGACCCGGACCGAGAACCCGATACCAGCCTGTAGAGCGATTTGACCATTCTGATAGTCTGATTTGATCGATTTCAGTTTTAGACACTGTTTTCTAATATTTTATTTTTCATGATATTCTAGAATTTTTCAGAATTTTTCTGCAAAATCTCCAAAACCGGCGTCGGTCGGCATCTCTGAGTGATTTCTAGATTTTTTAGTTTTCAAACGGGATTGAATTTTCAAAAACAGCTTTCACAAAACTTCTTAGAATTTTATTTTCTATCTAAATATATTTTTAGGATTTGTTTCTAAATTTATCAAAATTTCACCGATTCTGGTGTCTGCCGGTATCGCTGGAGAATTTTAGGATTTTTAATTTGAAATTTACATTGAATTTATCGAATTCAATTTCATCGAGTATCTTAAAATAATATTTCTATTTTTGAGAATTTTTCGGAACGTTTCTGAAATAGTCGAATTTTCGCCTTATTAAATAATAATATTATTTACCGACAATTTCTTTTCTTGTTTTTTTTCTTTTCTAATCCCCTACTTTGTACTTCCAAAAATTATAATAAATAAATTAGTTAAAAATAAAAATTTTAAACTATTTTATTTTCTTTTTTTCTTATTTTTTTCTTTTCTTTCTTTTTCTTTCTTTACTTTCTCCCCCCTTTGACTTCCCCCCCATACCATGCGTTCCCTCTTCCACAGCCGACTGTAGCAGCAGCCAGAGACATGATGGGCTGTTGCTGCAGCCCCCCTCCTCCCCCCATTCATCATATCATTTTTCCTTTTCTTTCTCCTTCTCCTTCTCCATTTAAACCTTCTCTCTTCCTTTCTTCTATTTCATTTTCCTCCCAACACTTCAACAAAACTAAACCCACCTCCTCCAAATCCATCGTCGCCTCCACCATCACCACCATCACCGCCGGCCACCCTAGGCCGGCCACCCACTCCCCCACAACCCCTCTCCACTCCACCACCTTCTTCAACCTCCATCAACCACCAACCACCACCAATTTCATCATAACCACCACCACCACCTCCCTTCCTCCTCCAAAATTCACCACCACCTCCACCAAATTTACCACTCCAACCACCCCATCATCACCTCCTCCTCCAACTCCCCACCACCTCCAACCATCACCACAACCTCCACAACCACCAACACCACCACCATCTACCACCACCACCACCAAACACCAACAACAACAACCAACTTTAAATCCCCCACCACTCCTCCCCTAGGGCGCGCGCCGCCCGCCCCCTCCTGGCGGCCCGTCGCTGCCGCCAGGCCGCCGGCGGCCGGCCGGCCACCCCCTCCTCCCTCCTTTCCTTTTTCCTTTCCTTCTTTCTTCCTTCTTTCTCTCTTTCAGTCTTTCTTTCTTTCTTTTTATTTCTTTTCCCTAAATAAACTCACTTTTCCTACATTCCCTAAAAACCCCCCATCTCATTCTCAAATTACTACCCTATATTTACAACCATACCCCTCCCCTTTTTCATTCCTACTTCCTTCTAAAAATATCCTATTTTATCTCTCTTTCTCTCTCCTTCCTACAACTTTCTCTCTCCTCTCTCTCTCCTCTCTCATTCCCTCTCTAATATTTATAATATATAATATATATGTATATATTTTAATATATTTATGGGCTAATAACATGATGGCGCGTGTTAGCGGACTCCCCGGACTTTTCTCGGTATTGCGTCCCGGATTTTAGGCGAGTTTTACTTTATGCTTAATAACTACCACTCAAATGTTTATAGCATGTTAATTAATATGGAAACATCTTGTTATCACCGTAATGTTTAATACCTTACTTGCTACTGTAATTTTTAGCACATGATACCCCGCTACACAAGTTAATATATGTTGTTGTACTCGGTATTTACACCGGCACTCGGTATTTACACCGGTACTCAGTATTTTCACCGACACTTGGCATGTTACACTTGATATATGACTTATGACACCGGTACTTGGTATTTACATCGGTACTCAGTATTTACACCGATACTTGGCATGTTACACTTGATATATGAATTATGACTCCGGCACTCGGTATTTACACTGGCACTCGGTATTTACACCGGCACTCAGTATTTACACCGACACCTGACATGTTATACTTGATATGTGATTTATGACTCCGGCACTCGGTATTTACACTGGCACTCGGTATTTACACCGGCACTTGATAATTGATACCTGTTCCATGGCATTTGATATTTAGACACCTGGTATATGACATTCTTTCATGTGGTATAAGTACATTGACTTGACATTGTGACCCTTGACCGGACACTACCACCCTGATACCTGTATTATATGACATGTTCATGACTATCACTTTTACGGGGACTTGGCATGATTATTATATTATTACCAGATATTTGGTACTCCTGAACTCCTGTATACTTGAACCCCTGAAATAGGGAGGTTTCTGACATTACTCCTGATATTATACTCCTGTTGACCCCCGTAATAGGATAGCCATGGATATTGGACTTTTGTGAATACCCTGTGGACATTACTATTTAACACTCTGTTATATTTAAACAACTTATACCAGGACGGGGGAAATTGATGGGTATCGATATAGCTTCTGTGTTTGTGGTGGCCACACATATGTTGTACAACTATTCCTGTTGGATTTGACCTGGAGGCCATCAGGCGTTTCCGAGAGGTGTATTGGTACCCCTACCCTCTTGCATGCCTGCCCGGTGTGCTATAATCCCCTGGGTATATCCTGTGGAGAACGGTGACATTCTATTCCTGTTCGGGCGTATACTAAGACCTTCGGGCATATAGTAAGTCCCGGTACCTAGCGGTACATTCTGGCTCAGTACCGGATACTCCTGGACCGTTGTCCCGGGCATTCGCGGGACCCATTCTAAACATGATTCGTCGTTCCCCATCAATTTTCAATAACCAACCTCGCTCGGCTTGTATGCGGAAGTATATAGCACCGGTCATATACTGAAACATACAAATTGAACGAGTCTTAATAATAACTTGATAATTTAATTTCATGTATTTTATTGTCATTCCTTATTTACTACTCATTGTTGTTATCCCATGCTTGCTGATTTGATTACCTGACATTAGAACTGCTACACTTGCTTTTATTTCATGCCGCATAAATTCTAATGTTATTTTCATATTTCACTATTTATTGTGGTCATTCCATGCTTGTTGATTTGGGTACATTATACTTGACATGATGCACTTGCTATTATTTGTACTTGCCACTTGGCTTCTTTTTACGCTCGCTGGGTTTGCCACTAACAACCCTGAATTTGTATGTTCAGATTAAACAGGTTGGACCGAGGTGGACCCTTCAGCTGAGGATCAGGCCTACTTCGAGGAGCAGGCGGATCAGCCGTAGTTCCATCCCGTCTTCCCCTCTCGCGAGATTCCCTCTTCCAGCTCGTGAGTTCTATCTTTTGTACCTTATACAGTCTACTTTTGTACTATCTGGTGATGTAATATTTATGTAATATTATGTCACAATCTGTGATGACTAAGTACTTGTACTATTTTGTATTGGAATGTATAACACCACGTAATTTCGCACTCTGATCCCTGTATTGTGTTGTATTAATGCTTAGCGTACATACGTGATGGTACCATCGCCCTGCGTATGTACGTCGCAGTGGCGTCCCCGTACCCGCCGGATCGGGGTGCCACACACTCCTTAAAATATCAAAAGAATATGAAGTTCATCTTCTCGACTGCTGCAAGGGAAAGCGGATCGACTTCTTCTCTACTGGAGAACAATGGTGTTTCTCAAGGTCAAAATGCAGGGGAACATTTTGATTCCACCCGACCAACTGGTGTGGACCGAAATCCTTCGCTTAATGAGCATCTCCACCACCAGAAAGTCATCCAACGAGCGTGGGCTTTTCATCGCTGTCACTTCTTTGAGTAAGATTGGTGAAGGGAGGATCCGATGTTGGCCCAAAGGCCTATCACTCTAGTTTTGATGATGATCAACTCATGTAGTTATATTTGCTAATGATCTTGTTTAATTAGTGACAGATTCTTTATCAAGATCTTAGTAGGTGCAAAGCTCAACAAAGGATTAAATGTCAAGATTTGGAGCTAGCACGGGGTGATCCAAGGAGCTTTGGATCAAGCTTGGACCAAGTCAAGATGATGAGAAGCCTTCAAGGGAAGACTTCAAGAAGATGAAGACTTGTGTCTAGGTATAAGATTTTGTTTTTTGTTTTAGTTAAAATGTAAAGGATAGAATAGTTGATGGATTGCTCAAGTCATATCACACACACACTCTTGATAGAATTGTTTTCATGATAAAAATTTCATTTTATAAAAGATTTTCTAGTTAAGAAAAGATTTTCATTGTGACAAAATTCTATTTGGTTCTTGGTATTTCAAGTTTACATATCTTATATCCAAAACCATACTTAGAGCCTATTGTCAAAAACTAGATATTTCATCTTGATTGTGTAGTGGATCATATCCATACACACTATGCCTTAAAGTATATCTTGTTTTTGT
The DNA here is from genome assembly GCA_038442645.1 of Agave tequilana. NCBI lineage: Eukaryota > Viridiplantae > Streptophyta > Magnoliopsida > Asparagales > Asparagaceae > Agave > Agave tequilana. The sequence goes on from JAVJIF010033072.1 coordinate 118,887, forward strand.
ATTTGATGAAAATTTGGAAAAACATGTTGATATTTCAAAACCAAGTTTAGTGCTTTATGTCAAAAACTAGATATTTCATCTTGATTGTGTAGTGGATCATATCCATACACACTATGCTTTAAAGAATATCTTGTTTTTGTATTTGATGAAAATTTGGAAAAACATGTTGTTTTAGAAAAACAGTTTTTATTATGAGCCAATATTTTCAAGTTACAAAAATAGTCAAATCTTTAATAACATGCCTTGATTTTGTGCAAGCATGTTTCTATATTATAAAACTATTTTTTTGTAGAATTTCTAAGTATTTATGGGATTTTTTATTAAGCCAAAAAGACCAATCTTTAATCCCAAAATTTTCTGGTTCTGGCAGTTCTGATTTTTCAGAACTGACAGTGGCCGGTCGACCGGTCGGTCGACCGGACGTGCACAGACGTGCACGCCTGTGTGCACTGGAGAACGGTCGACCGTGCCGGTCGACCGCTTCAGAGAGTCTGCTCTCTGGAAATTCCGATCGACCGAACCGGTCGACCGACAGAGAAGTAATTCTCTGCTCCAGGTGCGCGGTCGACCGGGCCGGTCGACCGAGGCTCCAACGGTCGGATTCTTGACCGTTGGCGGTCGACCGGACCGGTCGACCGGCAGCTCTGACAGAGCCCAACGGTCAGATTTTTCTGGCCTCTATAAAAGGGGGTTTTGTCATTGTTTTGAGCTAAGATTTTAGGAGAGCTTTTGTCCAGTTATTTCCATTCTTTTAGCAGAGTTTTCTCCACAAAATAGAGTGCCAATATTTCCGATCAAAAGGGATTTATCAAGAGAGTGTTTATTGTGATTTCTTGAGTTTTCCATCAAAGTTCTTTCCTTGATTTCTCACACTACACTTGAGCATCCATAGTTATATCTATCCTATAGGAGTGTTGTAGTGAGAGTTTTGTTAGGTGATCGAGTGTTTAGATCACCAAGATCTTTCTTTGTATTTGAGGAAGCGGGCAAGTGTGCTCGCGGTGTTTTGAGTTCGGGTGCGGACTTGTTGTACGAGGTGCGGCCTCGACGAGCCGGTGGGCTTGTGGTGTGTAAAGGACTTTGGGAGTCCGAGGGCTTGTAGGTGTTGCGGCACCAAGGAGAGATCCGGTTGGATCGTGCATAGTGGAAATCCTTCGTGTGTCGAAGGCGGGGATGTAGAGCAAGTGTGCTCGAACCTCGAAACAAACCCTTTGTGTTTGCGATTGCTCACTCTTGCTCTCTTACTCTTTTTGTCTCACTTATATCTTGCATTACTTTATAGTCTTTATCTCTTATATGCATGATATACCTTTGTGCTCATTATTGCTATACTTACTTGGGATTGTTATTAACACTAGTATTCAACCAAGAGAGCCAATGCGGCACCTCAACCCATTCAAGGGGAATCTAGAGGAGTTTGTCCAGAGCCTCGCAAGGGAATTCGGCAACACTCTTGTGTTATACATAAGTGTTCAATTAAAAGAAGTTTATTTGGTCAACTTAGTTTTAATTCCGCATTATTTGTTCAGAAGTGACCATTAGATTAGCCATCACCTATTCACCCCCCCTCTAGGTGATTTTACAATTGGTATCAGAGCTAGTGCTCTTGATATTGGGTCTAACAACCTAAGAGTTAAAGATCCTCTTTTAGGCTAATCACAAGATTTGTACACACACTATGGACTTCATGTCACCACCCACCTTTGACATTCTTAACATCCAAATTGGAAGGTTAAGATGTCTTTGTTCCTCAAAGGACTTGGCCTTAGTGTATATCTTGCCACAACTAATAAAGAATATTACTTAAATGGTAAGAACATTGAGGCTAATGCAAAAGCCCTTCATGCTATTAAGTCAACCCTAAATGATGATTATTTATTTAGGGTTTCTAATGTTGAATCGGCTTTTGTAACTTGGAACATCATCACCTCCCTTGGCGAAAAGGACCTATACTATGCGGGGAGCGATTCGGACGTTGGAAGCGACATCTCCAACGTATGCTATATGGTCCAAGGGATAACCCCCTTGAGGTAAACTCCGAATCCGATGATGAGGACATGTCATATGATGAGCTCACTTCATTTTGCCAAACAATTCTTGAGAAATATGACATGATTAAAAAGGAAAATAAAAATTTGAAAAAGAAATTGCTTGCATGCATATAGAACAAGATCTTTTAAATCTAACATTGCATGTTTAGAAAAGGACAACAACAATTTGAAAAAGAATTTTGATGCCATGATTAATGAAAAAGATTCATTAGAAAATAAAATGGCATGCTTAGAAAAAGAAAACAAAAATTTAAAAAATGAGAATGTTTCCTTGCTTACAAAATTGAATGATTTATGTGAAGGGAACACTATTTTGAAAAATAAGATTGATTTGGTGAAAAAACAAAAGGAAGTTGTTTTTCAAGAAAATAAATCTTTAAAAAGAAAAATTTGTGAAAAAGAAAAGGAAAATGTTTGTAAAAGAAAAAGAAAATTGTTCATATATCTCATCATGCTTCTCATGCACACATTGATCAAAATGAGATTAAAAATTTGAAAAATAAAATTGATAATTTGAGCTCTAATTTGAGCTCATGTGCATTCAATCATACTAGATTGGAATCCTTGTTTCAAAAGAAACAAGTTCCTCATACTCATGCACATTCACATCATGCATATGCTTATGATGCACATCATGCTCACACTCCCGCTCATAAGTATGCTAAGGTGTACACATGTACACATTGTGGCCGCAAAGGCCATTTAGCAAAATTTTGTTATGAAAGGTTAAATGTTCTTATTTTTGATAAAAATAAAAATGCTTGGGTTCCTTACAAGACTAACCCCATAGGACCCAAGAAAATATGGGTACCAAAATCCCCACCTTGTGTATTTGATGTAGGTGAGGAATCTCTCAAAACGTGAGAGATTTGGTGCCTTGATGGTGGGTGCATTTGAACTAAAATGACACATACTTGGAGCACCGCTATCAAGGAATTTTGGTGGGTCAACCACCATGCTAGGAGCTTTGGAGTTGGTAACGATTTCTAAACTCCTATTTCATTTATGCACATGCTTTTAATTTCATGTAGCATGTTCATATTTTTTTTGATACTTTATGTGGCATTTACATGCTTAAATGTAGAATGTGTCAAAACTTGCATTTATACATATATGAATAGTGAACTACAATTGACTCATACATATTTGAACTTCATGCTCATTTGTATCCACTATATGCATGTGTATAGGCTAGTTTTGATGATTCGGTCATTTATACTTGTTATGCCTATCTTTGATCTTACTTCATGTATATGTGTGTTTAATTCAAATCTAATAAATATACATGTATACCCTTGAGTCATTTGCCTTCATGCAATATATATTGGACTCTTTTCATATTTGGGATATGTATGCATATTGTTAGAATTCGATAAATCATACATATACCATGAAGATTAGTATTTTAAATAAATAATAAAAAAAAATGATTTTTCATGTTTTTGATTTGTATTAAAGATTAAAACATGTGTAAAACAAAATGTGATTTATGATCTTTTTGAGCTTGAATGACTATTTTCATAAGAATGCTATTTACATGATCTTTTGAACACTCATCTTTATGATACAAAATATTTTGAGCTTTATAGACCATGAGTGATTAAATCTTTATGTACTTAGAAATGCTTTATGAAAAATATATGATTTGTTTTAAGATGAAAAATAAGATTTTCATGAGATTCATGCTTCACTTTCTATTTTCATGAAAATACCATTTACATAACCTTTGAACACTCATCTTTTATGATAAAAGATAATTTTTGAGCTTTATGGACTATGAGTGCTTAAACTTGTATGTATTTAGTATAATTCATGAATAACATATGATTTCATGTTTTTGAAGGATCTTTAACTAGTTTTTCAAAAATTATTTATAACTAGTTATTTATTCTTCAAATTTGATAGTGCTTAGACATAACTATCTTTTAAACCTACCAATTTTTGGTTATGAGTATATACATGATTTACAGTGTTAATTTTACAATTGGTATATTACTCACATTTTGGTTCCTATATATGTATGCCCTAATTTTCAAATTGGTCTTATCTATTCACATACATATATATGATTTCCATGTGCTTGCTTTATAATTGATTTACATTCTTAAGGCACAAAAGTTTATGCGAAGTTAAGTTAACACCTTATATTAACTATGCATAAGCTTATGGAAAATAAAAAGATTTTATTTTAGATTTTTCATTTGGTATCTATATGCTTCAACTTCAAATTTGCTATATAATTACAATTGATATCAATATGTTTGAAACAATAAAAGATTTTGCAATGATAACTTGATATCACACATCTTCAAGTGCTATTTTCTATTGGTATCAAAATTACAAATTATGATTGGTTCAAAATTTGTTTTATTGAGAAAAGTTCAAATTTAGTTTTGATAAAAGAATAATAATAATAATCAAAATTTTTGATTTGTATTTCCTATATGTAAGGAGAGCTTAACATCTCTCTTACATATGGATTCATGTTGAGTATATTATAACTTGAGGAGCTTGACAACTCTTCTTTATATGATATACGTGTGTAGGGGGAGCTTCACATCTCCTCTTATGCATTACATAATATGTGTTATGTGAGTTAGGGCTTGTCATCCCTTCTTCATGTAATGCATATGTGTAGGGAAGTTAACTTAGCGTCTTCCTCTTCATGAATGTATATCGCATATAAATCTTATTGATTGATTTGATTTTACCCTCCTTGATTTCCTTATTTTTGACAAAAAGGGGGAGAAAATTTGTTTGATGATTTGAACTTTGAACCCTTTGTTGATGATTGACAAAAAGGGGGAGAAGTATTTGAGTTATATGCATGATTTCTTAAGGGGGAGAAGTATTTTTGTTCCTTACTTAAGGGGGAGAAAGATTTTGACTTGTGCTTTTACTCATGCATCACAAGAAATAAAAGATTTGTTTTGTTTTACATGCATTCATTTGCATACATATTTATGTGCTTCATTGAATATCTATTGCTTATTTAATATGCATGAGTTAAGGGGGAGCTTCTTTGAAGCTTTACTTTAATCCATGCATATATAACTTCATGAGTTTTGTCATCATCAAAAAGGGGGAGATTGTTGGCCCAAAGGCCTATCACTCTAGTTTTGATGATGATCAACTCATGTAGTTATATTTGCTAATGATCTTGTTTAATTAGTGACAGATTCTTTATCAAGATCTTAGTAGGTGCAAAGCTCAACAAAGGATTAAATGTCAAGATTTGGAGCTAGCACGGGGTGATCCAAGGAGCTTTGGATCAAGCTTGGACCAAGTCAAGATGATGAGAAGCCTTCAAGGGAAGACTTCAAGAAGATTAAGACTTGTGTCTAGGTATAAGATTTTGTTTTTTATTTTAGTTAAAATGTAAAGGATAGAATAGTTGATGGATTGCTCAAGTCATATCACACACACACTCTTGATAGAATTGTTTTCATGATAAAAATTTCATTTTATAAAATATTTTCTAGTTAAGAAAAGATTTTCATTGTGACAAAATTCTATTTGGTTCTTGGTATTTCAAGTTTACATATCTTATATCCAAAACCATACTTAGAGCCTATTGTCAAAAACTAGATATTTCATCTTGATTGTGTAGTGGATCATATCCATACACACTATGCCTTAAAGTATATCTTGTTTTTGTATTTGATAAAAATTTGGAAAAACATGTTGATATTTCAAAACCAAGTTTAGTGCTTTATGTCAAAAACTAGATATTTCATCTTGATTGTGTAGTGGATCATATCCATACACACTATGCTTTAAAGAATATCTTGTTTTTGTATTTGATGAAAATTTGGAAAAACATGTTGTTTTAGAAAAACAGTTTTTATTATGAGCCAATATTTTCAAGTTACAAAAATAGTCAAATCTTTAATAACATGCCTTGATTTTGTGCAAGCATGTTTTTATATTATAAAACTATTTTTTGTAGAATTTCTAAGTATTTATGGGATTTTTTATTAAGCCAAAAGACCAATCTTTAATCCCAAAATTTTCTGGTTCTGGCAGTTCTGATTTTTCAGAACTGACAGTGGCCGGTCGACCGGGTCGGTCGACCGGACGTGCACAGACGTGCACGCCTGTGTGCACTGGAGAACGGTCGACCGTGCCGGTCGACCGCTTCAGAGAGTCTGCTCTCTGGAAATTCCGGTCGACCGAACCGGTCGACCGACAGAGAAGTAATTCTCTGCTCCAGGTGCGCGGTCGACCGGGCCGGTCGACCGGAGGCTCCAACGGTCGGATTCTTGACCGTTGGCGGTCGACCGGACCGGTCGACCGGCAGCTCTGACAGAGCCCAACGGTCAGATTTTTCTGGCCTCTATAAAAGGGGGCTTTGTCATTATTTTGAGCTAAGATTTTAGGAGAGCTTTTGTCCAGTTATTTCCATTCTTTTAGCAGAGTTTTCTCCACAAAATAGAGTGCCAATATTTCCTATCAAAAGGGATTTTATCAAGAGAGTGTTTATTGTGATTTCTTGAGTTTTCCATCAAAGTTCTTTCCTTGATTTCTCACACTACACTTGAGCATCCATAGTTATATCTATCCTATAGGAGTGTTGTAGTGAGAGTTTTGTTAGGTGATCGAGTGTTTAGATCACCAAGATCTTTCTTTGTATTTGAGGAAGCGGGCAAGTGTGCTCGCGGTGTTTTGAGTTCGGGTGCGGACTTATTGTACGAGGTGCGGCCTCGACGAGCCGGTGGGCTTGTGGTGTGTAAGGGACTTTGGGAGTCCGAGGGCTTGTAGGTGTTGCGGCACCAAGGAGAGATCCGGTTGGATCGTGCATAGTGGAAATCCTTCGTGTGTCGAAGGCGGGGATGTAGAGCAAGTGTGCTCGAACCTCGAAACAAACCCTTTGTGTTTGCGATTGCTCACTCTTACTCTCTTACTCTTTTTGTCTCACTTATATCTTGCATTGCTTTATAGTCTTTATCTCTTATATGCATGATATACCTTTGTGCTCATTATTGCTATACTTGCTTGGATTGTTATTAACACTAGTATTCAACCAAGAGAGCCAACGCGGCACCTCAACCCATTCAAGGGGAATCTAGAGGAGTTTGTCCAGAGCCTCGCAAGGGGAATTCGGCAACACTCTTGTGTTATACATAAGTGTTCAATTAAAAGAAGTTTATTTTGGTCAACTTAGTTTTAATTCCGCATTATTTGTTCATAAGTGACCATTAGATTAGCCATCACCTATTCACCCCCCCTCTAGGTGATTTTACAATTGGTATCAGAGCTAGTGCTCTTGATATTGGGTCTAACAACCTAAGAGTTAAAGATCCTCTTTTAGGCTAATCACAAGATTTGTACACACACTATGGACTTCATGTCACCACCCACCTTGACATTCTTAACATCCAAATTTGGAAGGTTAAGATGTCTTTGTTCCTCAAAGGACTTGGCCTTAGTGTATATCTTGCCACAACTAATAAAGAATATTGCTTAAATGGTAAGAACATTGAGGCTAATGCAAAAGCCCTTCATGCTATTAAGTCAACCCTAAATGATGATTATTTATCTAGGGTTTCTAATGTTGAATCGGCTTTTGTAGCTTGGAACATCATCACCTCCCTTGGCGAAAGGACCTATACTATGCGGGGAGCGATTCGGACGTTGGAAGCGACATCTCCAACGTATGCTATATGGTCCAAGGGATAACCCCCTTGAGGTAAACTCCGAATCCGATGATGAGGACATGTCATATGATGAGCTCACTTCATTTTGCCAAACAATTCTTGAGAAATATGACATGATTAAAAAGGAAAATAAAAATTTGAAAAAGAAAATTGCTTGCATGCATATAGAACAAGATTCTTTTAAATCTAACATTGCATGTTTAGAAAAGGACAACAACAATTTGAAAAAGAATTTTGATGCCATGATTAATGAAAAAGATTCATTAGAAAATAAAATGGCATGCTTAGAAAAGAAAACAAAGATTTAAAAAATGAGAATGTTTCCTTGCTTACAAAATTGAATGATTTATGTGAAGGGAACACTATTTTGAAAAATAAGATTGATTTGGTGGAAAAACAAAAGGAAGTTGTTTTTCAAGAAAATAAATCTTTAAAAAGAAAAATTTGTGAAAAAGAAAAGGAAAATGTTTGTAAAAAGAAAAAGAAAATTGTTCATATATCTCATCATGCTTCTCATGCACACATTGATCAAAATGAGATTAAAAATTTGAAAAATAAAATTGATAATTTGAGCTCTAATTTGAGCTCATGTGCATTCAATCATACTAGATTGGAATCCTTATTTCAAAAGAAACAAGTTCCTCATACTCATGCACATTCACATCATGCATATTCTTATGATGCACATCATGCTCACACTCTCACTCATAAGTATGCTAAGGTGTACACATGTACACATTGTGGCCGCAAAGGCCATTTAGCAAAATTTTGTTATGAAAGGTTAAATGTTCTTATTTTTGATAAAAATAAAAATGCTTGGGTTCCTTACAAGACTAACCCCATAGGACCCAAGAAAATATGGGTACCAAAATCCCCACCTTGTGTATTTGATGTAGGTGAGGAATCTCTCAAACGTGAGAGATTTGGTGCCTTGATGGTGGGTGCATTTGAACTAAAATGACACATACTTGGAGCACCGCTATCAAGGAATTTTGATGGGTCAACCACCATGCTAGGAGCTTTGGAGTTGGTAACGATTTCTAAACTTCTATTTCATTTATGCACATTCTTTTAATTTCATGTAGCATGTTCATATTTTTTTTGATACTTTATGTGGAATTTACATGCTTAAATGTAGAATGTGTCAAAACTTGCATTTATACATATATGAATAGTGAACTACAATTGACTCATACATATTTGAACTTCATGCTCATTTGTATCCACTATATGCATGTGTATAGGCTAGTTTTGATGATTCGGTCATTTATACTTGTTATGCCTATCTTTGATCTTACTTCATGTATATGTGTGTTTAATTCAAATCTAATAAATATACATGTATACCCTTGAGTCATTTGCCTTCATGCAATATATATTGGACTCTTTTCATATTTGGGATATGTATGCATATTGTTAGAATTGGATAAATCATACATATACCATGAAGATTAGTATTTTAAATAAATAATAAAAAAATGATTTTTCATATTTTTGATTTGTATTAAAGATTAAAACATGTGTAAAACAAAATGTGATTTATGATCTTTTTGAGCTTGAATGACTATTTTCATAAGAATGCTATTTACATGATCTTTTGAACACTCATCTTTATGATACAAAATATTTTGAGCTTTATAGACCATGAGTGATTAAATCTTTATGTACTTAGCAATGCTTTATGAAAAATATATGATTTGTTTTAAGATGAAAATAAGATTTTCATGAGATTCATGCTTCACTTTCTATTTTCATGAAAATACCATTTACATAACCTTTGAACACTCATCTTTTATGATAAAAGATAATTTTTGAGCTTTATGGACTATGAGTGCTTAAACTTGTATGTATTTAGTATAATTCATGAATAACATATGATTTCATGTTTTTGAAGGATCTTTAACTAGTTTTTCAAAAATTATTTATAACTAGTTATTTATTCTTCAAATTTGGTAGTGCTTAGACATAACTATCTTTTAAACCTACCAATTTTTGGTTATGAGTATATACATGATTTACAGTGTTAATTTTACAATTGGTATATTACTCACATTTTGGTTCCTATATATGTATGCCCTAATTTTCAAATTGGTCTTATCTATTCACATACATATATATGATTTCCATGTGCTTGCTTTACAATTGATTTACATTCTTAAGGCACAAAAGTTTATGCAAAGTTAAGTTAACACCTTATATTAACTATGCATAAGCTTATGGAAAATAAAAAGATTTTATTTTAGATTTTTCATTTGGTATCTATATGCTTCAACTTCAAATTTGCTATATAATTACAATTGATATCAATATGTTTGAAACAATAAAAGATTTTGCAATGATAACTTGATATCACACATCTTCAAGTGCTATTTTCTATTGGTATCAAAATTACAAATTATGATTGGTTCAAAATTTGTTTTATTGAGAAAAGTTCAAAATTTAGTTTTGATAAAAGAATAATAATAATAATCAAAATTTTTGATTTGTATTTCCTATATGTAAGGAGAGCTTAACATCTCTCTTACATATGGATTCATGTTGAGTATATTATAACTTGAGGAGCTTGACAACTCTTCTTTATATGATATACGTGTGTAGGGGGAGCTTCACATCTCCTCTTATGCATTACATAATATGTGTTATGTGAGTTAGGGCTTGTCATCCCTTCTTCATGTAATGCATATGTGTAGGGAAGTTAACTTAGCGTCTTCCTCTTCATGAATGTATATCGCATATAAATCTTATTGATTGATTTGATTTTACCCTCCTTGATTTCCTTATTTTTGACAAAAAGGGGGAGAAAATTTGTTTGATGATTTGAACTTTGAACCCTTTGTTGATGATTGACAAAAAGGGGGAGAAGTATTTGAGTTATATGCATGATTTCCTTAAGGGGGAGAAGTATTTTTGTTCCTTACTTAAGGGGGAGAAAGATTTTGACTTGTGCTTTTACTCATGCATCACAAGAAATAAAAGATTTGTTTTGTTTTACATGCATTCATTTGCATACATATTTATGTGCTTCATTGAATATCTATTGCTTATTTAATATGCATGAGTTAAGGGGGAGCTTCTTTGAAGCTTTACTTTAATCCATGCATATATAACTTCATGAGTTTTGTCATCATCAAAAAGGGGGAGATTGTTGGCCCAAAGGCCTATCACTCTAGTTTTGATGATGATCAACTCATGTAGTTATATTTGCTAATGATCTTGTTTAATTAGTGACAGATTCTTTATCAAGATCTTAGTAGGTGCAAAGCTCAACAAAGGATTAAATGTCAAGATTTGGAGCTAGCACGGGGTGATCCAAGGAGCTTTGGATCAAGCTTGGACCAAGTCAAGATGATGAGAAGCCTTCAAGGGAAGACTTCAAGAAGATTAAGACTTGTGTCTAGGTATAAGATTTTGTTTTTATTTTAGTTAAAATGTAAAGGATAGAATAGTTGATGGATTGCTCAAGTCATATCACACACACACTCTTGATAGAATTGTTTTCATGATAAAAATTTCATTTTATAAAATATTTTCTAGTTAAGAAAAGATTTTCATTGTGACAAAATTCTATTTGGTTCTTGGTATTTCAAGTTTACATATCTTATATCCAAAACCATACTTAGAGCCTATTGTCAAAAACTAGATATTTCATCTTGATTGTGTAGTGGATCATATCCATACACACTATGCCTTAAAGTATATCTTGTTTTTGTATTTGATAAAAATTTGGAAAAACATGTTGATATTTCAAAACCAAGTTTAGTGCTTTATGTCAAAAACTAGATATTTCATCTTGATTGTGTAGTGGATCATATCCATACACACTATGCTTTAAAGAATATCTTGTTTTGTATTTGATGAAAATTTGGAAAAACATGTTGTTTTAGAAAAACAGTTTTTATTATGAGCCAATATTTTCAAGTTACAAAAATAGTCAAATCTTTAATAACATGCCTTGATTTTGTGCAAGCATGTTTTTATATTATAAAACTATTTTTTGTAGAATTTCTAAGTATTTATGGGATTTTTTATTAAGCCAAAAAGACCAATCTTTAATCCCAAAATTTTCTGGTTCTGGCAGTTCTGATTTTTCAGAACTGACAGTGGCCGGTCGACCGGGTCGGTCGACCGGACGTGCACAGACGTGCACGCCTGTGTGCACTGGAGAACAGTCGACCGTGCCGGTCGACCGCTTCAGAGAGTCTGCTCTCTGGAAATTCCGGTCGACCGAACCGGTCGACCGACAGAGAAGTAATTCTCTGCTCCAGGTGCGCGGTCGACCGGGCCGGTCGACCGGAGGCTCCAACGGTCGGATTCTTGACCGTTGGCGGTCGACCGGACCGGTCGACCGGCAGCTCTGACAGAGCCCAACGGTCAGATTTTTCTGGCCTCTATAAAAGGGGGCTTTGTCATTGTTTTGAGCTAAGATTTTAGGAGAGCTTTTGTCCAGTTATTTCCATTCTTTTAGCAGAGTTTTCTCCACAAAATAGAGTGCCAATATTTCCTATCAAAAGGGATTTTATCAAGAGAGTGTTTATTGTGATTTCTTGAGTTTTCCATCAAAGTTCTTTCCTTGATTTCTCACACTACACTTGAGCATCCATAGTTATATCTATCCTATAGGAGTGTTGTAGTGAGAGTTTTGTTAGGTGATCGAGTGTTTAGATCACCAAGATCTTTCTTTGTATTTGAGGAAGCGGGCAAGTGTGCTCGCGGTGTTTTGAGTTCGGGTGCGGACTTATTGTACGAGGTGCGGCCTCGACGAGCCGGTGGGCTTGTGGTGTGTAAGGGACTTTGGGAGTCCGAGGGCTTGTAGGTGTTGCGGCACCAAGGAGAGATCCGGTTGGATCGTGCATAGTGGAAATCCTTCGTGTGTCGAAGGCGGGGATGTAGAGCAAGTGTGCTCGAACCTCGAAACAAACCCTTTGTATTTGCGATTGCTCACTCTTACTCTCTTACTCTTTTTGTCTCACTTATATCTTGCATTGCTTTATAGTCTTTATATCTTATATGCATGATATACCTTTGTGCTCATTATTGCTATACTTGCTTGGGATTGTTATTAACACTAGTATTCAACCAAGAGAGCCAACGCGGCACCTCAACCCATTCAAGGGGAATCTAGAGGAGTTTGTCCAGAGCCTCGCAAGGGGAATTCGGCAACACTCTTGTGTTATACATAAGTGTTCAATTAAAAGAAGTTTATTTTGGTCAACTTAGTTTTAATTCCGCATTATTTGTTCATAAGTGACCATTAGATTAGCCATCACCTATTCACCCCCCTCTAGGTGATATTACAATTGGTATAAGAGCTAGTGCTCTTGATATTGGGTCTAACAACCTAAGAGTTAAAGATCCTCTTTTAGGCTAATCACAAGATTTGTACACACACTATGGACTTCATGTCACCACCCACCTTTGACATTCTTAACATCCAAATTTGGAAGGTTAAGATGTCTTTGTTCCTCAAAGGACTTGGCCTTAGTGTATATCTTGCCACAACTAATAAAGAATATTGCTTAAATGGTAAGAACATTGAGGCTAATGCAAAAGCCCTTCATGCTATTAAGTCAACCCTAAATGATGATTATTTATCTAGGGTTTCTAATGTTGAATCGGCTTTTGTAGCTTGGAACATCATCACCTCCCTTGGCGAAAAGGACCTATACTATGCGGGGAGCGATTCGGACGTTGGAAGCGACATCTCCAACGTATGCTATATGGTCCAAGGGGATAACCCCCTTGAGGTAAACTCCGAATCCGATGATGAGGACATGTCATATGATGAGCTCACTTCATTTTGCCAAACAATTCTTGAGAAATATGACATGATTAAAAAGGAAAATAAAAATTTGAAAAAGAAAATTGCTTGCATGCATATAGAACAAGATTCTTTTAAATCTAACATTGCATGTTTAGAAAAGGACAACAACAATTTGAAAAAGAATTTTGATGCCATGATTAATGAAAAAGATTCATTAGAAAATAAAATGGCATGCTTAGAAAAAGAAAACAAAGATTTAAAAAATGAGAATGTTTCCTTGCTTACAAAATTGAATGATTTATGTGAAGGGAACACTATTTTGAAAAATAAGAATGATTTGGTGGAAAAACAAAAGGAAGTTATTTTTCAAGAAAATAAATCTTTAAAAAGAAAAATTTGTGAAAAAGAAAAGGAAAATGTTTGTAAAAAGAAAAAGAAAATTGTTCATATATCTCATCATGCTTCTCATGCACACATTGATCAAAATGAGATTAAAAATTTGAAAAATAAAATTGATAATTTGAGCTCTAATTTGAGCTCATGTGCATTCAATCATACTAGATTGGAATCCTTATTTCAAAAGAAACAAGTTCCTCATACTCATGCACATTCACATCATGCATATTCTTATGATGCACATCATGCTCACACTCCCACTCATAAGTATGCTAAGGTGTACACATGTACACATTGTGGCCGCAAAGGCCATTTAGCAAAATTTTGTTATGAAAGGTTAAATGTTCTTATTTTTGATAAAAATAAAAATGCTTGGGTTCCTTACAAGACTAACCCCATAGGACCCAAGAAATATGGGTACCAAAATCCCCACCTTGTGTATTTGATGTAGGTGAGGAATCTCTCAAAACGTGAGAGATTTGGTGCCTTGATGGTGGGTGCATTTGAACTAAAATGACACATACTTGGAGCACCGCTATCAAGGAATTTTGATGGGTCAACCACCATGCTAGGAGCTTTGGAGTTGGTAACGATTTCTAAACTCCTATTTCATTTATGCACATTCTTTTAATTTCATGTAGCATGTTCATATTTTTTTTGATACTTTATGTGGAATTTACATGCTTAAATGTAGAATGTGTCAAAACTTGCATTTATACATATATGAATAGTGAACTACAATTGACTCATACATATTTGAACTTCATGCTCATTTGTATCCACTATATGCATGTGTATAGGCTAGTTTTGATGATTCGGTCATTTATACTTGTTATGCCTATCTTTGATCTTACTTCATGTATATGTGTGTTTAATTCAAATCTAATAAATATACATGTATACCCTTGAGTCATTTGCCTTCATGCAATATATATTGGACTCTTTTCATATTTGGGATATGTATGCATATTGTTAGAATTGGATAAATCATACATATACCATGAAGATTAGTATTTTAAATAAATAATAAAAAAAATGATTTTTCATATTTTTGATTTGTATTAAAGATTAAAACATGTGTAAAACAAAATGTGATTTATGATCTTTTTGAGCTTGAATGACTATTTTCATAAGAATGCTATTTACATGATCTTTTGAACACTCATCTTTATGATACAAAATATTTTGAGCTTTATAGACCATGAGTGATTAAATCTTTATGTACTTAGCAATGCTTTATGAAAAATATATGATTTGTTTTAAGATGAAAAATAAGATTTTCATGAGATTCATGCTTCACTTTCTATTTTCATGAAAATACCATTTACATAACCTTTGAACACTCATCTTTTATGATAAAAGATAATTTTTGAGCTTTATGGACTATGAGTGCTTAAACTTGTATGTATTTAGTATAATTCATGAATAACATATGATTTCATGTTTTTGAAGGATCTTTAACTAGTTTTTCAAAAATTATTTATAACTAGTTATTTATTCTTCAAATTTGATAGTGCTTAGACATAACTATCTTTTAAACCTACCAATTTTTGGTTATGAGTATATACATGATTTACAGTGTTAATTTTACAATTGGTATATTACTCACATTTTGGTTCCTATATATGTATGCCCTAATTTTCAAATTGGTCTTATCTATTCACATACATATATATGATTTCCATGTGCTTGCTTTATAATTGATTTACATTCTTAAGGCACAAAAGTTTATGCGAAGTTAAGTTAACACCTTATATTAACTATGCATAAGCTTATGGAAAATAAAAAGATTTTATTTTAGATTTTTCATTTGGTATCTATATGCTTCAACTTCAAATTTGCTATATAATTACAATTGATATCAATATGTTTGAAACAATAAAAGATTTTGCAATGATAACTTGATATCACACATCTTCAAGTGCTATTTTCTATTGGTATCAAAATTGCAAATTATGATTGGTTCAAAATTTGTTTTATTGAGAAAAGTTCAAAATTTAGTTTTGATAAAAGAATAATAATAATAATCAAAATTTTTGATTTGTATTTCCTATATGTAAGGAGAGCTTAACATCTCTCTTACATATGGATTCATGTTGAGTATATTATAACTTGAGGAGCTTGACAACTCTTCTTTATATGATATACGTGTGTAGGGGGAGCTTCACATCTCCTCTTATGCATTACATAATATGTGTTATGTGAGTTAGGGCTTGTCATCCCTTCTTCATGTAATGCATATGTGTAGGGAAGTTAACTTAGCGTCTTCCTCTTCATGAATGTATATCGCATATAAATCTTATTGATTGATTTGATTTTACCCTCCTTGATTTCCTTATTTTTGACAAAAAGGGGAGAAAATTTGTTTGATGATTTGAACTTTGAACCCTTTGTTGATGATTGACAAAAAGGGGGAGAAGTATTTGAGTTATATGCATGATTTCCTTAAGGGGGAGAAGTATTTTTGTTCCTTACTTAAGGGGGAGAAAGATTTTGACTTGTGCTTTTACTCATGCATCACAAGAAATAAAAGATTTGTTTTGTTTTACATGCATTCATTTGCATACATATTTATGTGCTTCATTGAATATCTATTGCTTATTTAATATGCATGAGTTAAGGGGGAGCTTCTTTGAAGCTTTACTTTAATCCATGCATATATTACTTCATGAGTTTTGTCATCATCAAAAAGGGGAGATTGTTGGCCCAAAGGCCTATCACTCTAGTTTTGATGATGATCAACTCATGTAGTTATATTTGCTAATGATCTTGTTTAATTAGTGACAGATTCTTTATCAAGATCTTAGTAGGTGTAAAGCTCAACAAAGGATTAAATGTCAAGATTTGGAGCTAGCACGGGGTGATCCAAGGAGCTTTGGATCAAGCTTGGACCAAGTCAAGATGATGAGAAGCCTTCAAGGGAAGACTTCAAGAAGATGAAGACTTGTGTCTAGGTATAAGATTTTATTTTTTGTTTTAGTTAAAATGTAAAGGATAGAATAGTTGATGGATTGCTCAAGTCATATCACACACACACTCTTGATAGAATTGTTTTCATGATAAAAATTTCATTTTATAAAAGATTTTCTAGTTAAGAAAAGATTTTCATTGTGACAAAATTCTATTTGGTTCTTGGTATTTCAAGTTTACATATCTTATATCCAAAACCATACTTAGAGCCTGTTGTCAAAAACTAGATATTTCATCTTGATTGTGTAGTGGATCATATCCATACACACTATGCCTTAAAGTATATCTTGTTTTTGTATTTGATGAAAATTTGGAAAAACATGTTGATATTTCAAAACCAAGTTTAGTGCTTTATGTCAAAAACTAGATATTTCATCTTGATTGTGTAGTGGATCATATCCATACACACTATGCTTTAAAGAATATCTTGTTTTTGTATTTGATGAAAATTTGGAAAACATGTTGTTTTAGAAAAACAGTTTTTATTATGAGCCAATATTTTCAAGTTACAAAAATAGTCAAATCTTTAATAACATGCCTTGATTTTGTGCAAGCATGTTTCTATATTATAAAACTATTTTTGTAGAATTTCTAAGTATTTATGGGATTTTTTATTAAGCCAAAAAGACCAATCTTTAATCCCAAAATTTTCTGGTTCTGGCAGTTCTGATTTTTCAGAACTGACAGTGGCCGGTCGACCGGGTCGGTCGACCGGACGTGCACAGACGTGCACGCCTGTGTGCACTGGAGAACGGTCGACCGTGCCGGTCGACCGCTTCAGAGAGTCTGCTCTCTGGAAATTCCGGTCGACCGAACCGGTCGACCGACAGAGAAGTAATTCTCTGCTCCAGGTGCGCGGTCGACCGGGCCGGTCGACCGGAGGCTCCAACGGTCGGATTCTTGACCGTTGGCGGTCGACCGGACCGGTCGACCGGCAGCTCTGACAGAGCCCAACGGTCAGATTTTTCTGGCCTCTATAAAGGGGGTTTTGTCATTGTTTTGAGCTAAGATTTTAGGAGAGCTTTTGTCCAGTTATTTCCATTCTTTTAGCAGAGTTTTCTCCACAAAATAGAGTGCCAATATTTCCTATCAAAAGGGATTTTATCAAGAGAGTGTTTATTGTGATTTCTTGAGTTTTCCATCAAAGTTCTTTCCTTGATTTCTCACACTACACTTGAGCATCCATAGTTATATCTATCCTATAGGAGTGTTGTAGTGAGAGTTTTGTTAGGTGATCGAGTGTTTAGATCACCAAGATCTTTCTTTGTATTTGAGGAAGCGGGCAAGTGTGCTCGCGGTGTTTTGAGTTCGGGTGCGGACTTGTTGTACGAGGTGCGGCCTCGACGAGCCGGTGGGCTTGTGGTGTGTAAGGGACTTTGGAAGTCCGAGGGCTTGTAGGTGTTGCGGCACCAAGGAGAGATCCGGTTGGATCGTGCATAGTGGAAATCCTTCGTGTGTCGAAGGCGGGGATGTAGAGCAAGTGTGCTCGAACCTCGAAACAAACTCTTTGTGTTTGCGATTGCTCACTCTTGCTCTCTTACTCTTTTTGTCTCACTTATATCTTGCATTACTTTATAGTCTTTATCTCTTATATGCATGATATACCTTTGTGCTCATTATTGCTATACTTGCTTGGGATTGTTATTAACACTAGTATTCAACCAAGAGAGCCAACGCGGCACCTCAACCCATTCAAGGGGAATCTAGAGGAGTTTGTCCAGAGCCTCGCAAGAGGAATTCGGCAACACTCTTGTGTTATACATAAGTGTTCAATTAAAAGAAGTTTATTTTGGTCAACTTAGTTTTAATTCCGCATTATTTGTTCATAAGTGACCATTAGATTAGCCATCACCTATTCACCCCCCCTCTAGGTGATTTTACATCCGAGACCTTACTGGTGACATTCTCTTTCTTGTGGCCTTCAAAGACACCATACCCACCACCATACCTACTGTGACCATGACGAACCCGGGGCATTGCTGGTGTGTCATGTCCAATAAGACCTTAACGGGTACTACTAACCGCGCGGATCCTCCTCGCCCATGGACAGGAGCTCTGACTTCCCGAGTGATCGCCAATCGAACAAGCAGGGCCGGTCCAAATATTCTCCCATGAACCCAGCAAAGACGCAGGAGACTAACGTGAGGCTGCCAGAACCTGCAAGGAACAAAAACCCGAGGGTTAGAATTCTACAAAGACAGGAACAGGGAATCTGAAACACAAATGCGAGACTGAAGTCATGAACTCCAGACGCGGGTTAACCGATGCAGAGAATATAGATCCAACCGCAATCTGATTTTAGACTTGCGTCCGAGATGGGAAACGTGAAGAATGAATCAAGAATGTAGACGCGGGTCTTAAAAACTGCCTGAGGTAATCTTAAGATGCAGAGTTCGCCACACTTGCGTCTGAGACGCAGGGCTTGCCATATTCGCGTCCAGGGGTCTCAAAAGAGCAGACTTAAAATTCTCTAAGTCAAGAACCCCAAACGCGAGCTTCATATACAAAGCTCGCATTTCAAGATCCAAATGCAGTAGTTATCACACTCGCGTCTGAGGAACTTTAAACTTAGATTTTTGAAGTCAATAAGCTCGCGTTTCATCAAGAAATCTGAAAGGCGCGTCTACAGAACATGGGCGCGTCAATCAGATCTCAAGAGAAAATCAAGAGACAAAGTCTCTTCACGGACAGTGAAGATGAAACTTCAGAGAGACTGAGTATTTCATGGCAAAAGACAGTTCTTACTAGAGGAAGAATTCTCTTAAAGTTGGACTTCATGTGTCAAGGCACGGTTTAGAAGTTGGACTTTATTTATCAAGGTACAGCCATAAAAGCACTTAAAATAATGCTTTTTGATTTTGAAATCACTTGACAGTGATAATCTTCGAAGAAAATTGAAGGAAAGCATGAAAGCTTTGAGTTCTTGTTGTTCATCAGAACACATACCCTTGAAGGGAAGGTAGACAATCAAGACTAAGTCCCTCAGAGCGCATGCTCGCAAAGAAAAACAGTCAAAATTAAGGACTGTTAAGAGGTTGAGGCCTATTTATAGGCAAGCCATAAGACTTATAATTAATGGCAAAAAAATCAAAAGCCATCAGTCTTAATGCCCGCACAGATATCAAATCCAATGTGGAGGTGACACGTGGATTGTTACTCCGGGAAACACCAATAACATAAGTCCCCAACCGTCAATGCCGACTTGGCATTAAAAGATCCAACAAGATCTTTAAGACGGATTGTATGTGACTCTTTGAAGGTTGCATCCTGATGTCCGTGTCCTTTCACAAGACTTGAAGGCTGTGTTATGAAGTCCCCGTTCTTACACAGACTTGGCTGCGTCCTGAAGTCCACGTCCTTCACAAGACTTGAAGGCTGTGTTATGAAGTCCGCGTCTGAACTTTCATCACTTAGAAAAATTTTGAGTATTGGGATCAAAATGCAAGGCTCAACGAAACCCGCGTTCAACAAACAGACACAGACCCAAGCTAATAAAGCGAAGACGTGGAAGTCGTCAAACCCGCATCTTGCCTACCAGCACAAGAGCCGCGTCTGAAAATCAAACACGGGCGTAAGCATCGTGTTGGTGATTCAAATTTCAGAAGAGACTTAAGAGTTAAAAAAAACTCTTCAAGCCCCTTTAATGGTGGAAACTAGTTCAGATTATTTATTACCTGAAATGGGGGCCTTCTGCGTGGAAGGACCGCCCATTTGAATCTCCGGAGCGACAACGCTCGAGGACGAGGAAGCAGGTTTGGTCTTCGGTGCCATTTCGACCGTGAAATCGGTGTTGAAGACGATAAAATGGAAAAGGCTTTAAGCTTTTCTTAACCCTCAATATAAAGCTCAGCGAAAAAGAAGAAGAGTCTAATGATGACTCTTGAAAGACTGTTGTCTTTTATAGGCAAAGTGATCCGCAGAGATACGCGACACCTGTCTCGAGGCCTAATCCTCGCCCGACGTATGGTATGCGTCTTAAATGGACACGAATTTCACGCGTTAAAGGAAGAATGTCCCCTCCACTCCGCCGGACATGTGGCATCGCTTCCAGAATGTGAGACTCGCGTTTAACAAAGCCGCGTCCCTCCAAAGATCGCGTCTCTTCAACAAGGTCAAAGCTGTGTCTAGTCAATAAAATAAAGTTGCGTCTTCACTTCAAAGCTGCGTCCCTCCAGAGGCCGCGTTTCTTCAGCAGAATAATAGATGTATCCCCACTCTGAGTGAGGACTGCGTCTCTAGAGCAACATGACCCCTGCGTCTACAAGACTTGCATTCAGTCTTTACTTCTGCAATCAGTTCAACAGTACACTGGCACAAGCAGACGACTGTTTACCCCTGGTTCAATGGTACACAAACAAATAGTTCAAAGCACTGAGGAGGTCGGGACTACGTATCTAGACACTCACCACAATCATCTCTGGTGGCTTCAAAGGGTTTTACAGTACACTCACGAAGACCACATTCCAGATAGAATCAAGCTCAGGGCATCTCAAATGATTATCAGTCTAATTATGAGAATTATGAACTCGACCAAAGTCCAAAGTTATTTCAAAATCTGTCCCAATCAACCGCAAAATATCGAAAACTTTGGAGGGTGTTCTGTAGACTGTCAAAAAATCAACTAAGGACAAGTCATCAGAAAGTAGGGTCCCGATTCCAGACGCAAGGCTAATCATAGCCACTAGCGCAGCACCAAAACGCGAGGGTTGAAACCTGCGTCTCAACATCATTTTGATGACTAAGACGCAGAGCTCGAAAGCCGCGCCTCACCATCACCGCAGTCCCAAGTCGCGAGGGTCGAAACCCGCGTCTCTGCTTCATCACGATGGTCAAGACGCAGAGCTTGAGACTTGCGTCCTAATTATTTATACAATATCTAGGTGTAGAGTTCAAAGCCCGCGTCTCACATGCAGCTTAACGCAGAACTTGAAGTTCGTACTTGTTGGCCCAAGAGGTTACACTCTCTTGTTTTGTGTTTTGATGATGACAAACCAAATAAGAGCTATTTGGTACTAATGAGTTCATTCAAGATAAGTTTCAGGGTTTATACCATGCTTGGAGACCATTGACTTTGCTTTTGCAAGAACTTCTAAGTTTCACATAGCAAGGAAGGCAAATTGCACAATCAAGGAAGGATCATAGAAGAGAAGGCACTAGCAAGGCATTGGATGGCTCAAAGACTTGAAGATTGCTCAAGAAGTCTTTAATTATTTTGTTTTTAGTTTTTATAGTTTGTTAAAGAATAGTGGATAGGTTTGAAGCTCTATCACACACGTTTTTGCGCACATGTTCAATCCAAAATGTTTTCCTATAATTTATACAAAAAAATTTTGCATACAAGATTTTGCCTACAGATATATATTTATGTTTTATACTAATCCCTGTTCAAAAGTACTTTTATCAAAATCTTAATCTTTTCTTAAATTCCTTCTAAGTCTGATTTTTGACCAGTTCCGGTCGACCGGCTGGTCGACCGAATCTGTGTCAGGTTATACCGGTCGACCGTCCCAGTCGACCGAGGTCCTGGCAAATGCACGTATTCGTGTGCATGTCTGTCGGTCGACCGGGGCGGTCGACCGGACTACAGTTTTTGCTCTCTGGTTTTTTTCGGTCGACCGGGCGGTCGACCGTATGCCTGTAACGGTTATAATTTTGAACTAGCGGTCGACCGCACCGGTCGACCGATCTAGCCGTTGAACAGTAACGGGCAGTTTTTAATGAGCTGTTTATTTTTGTCCTTTTGTGTTTAAAATTAGTTTAATTAATATATTTTAAACTGATTACCTCTTAAACATCAGTAATTATGTTTTATCCCTAAACCCTAGCCCTCTCCTATAAATAGGGGTGTTTGGGGAGAGATTAGAACAACAATCTTTATAAGAGAAAATTCAAAAGTTTCAAAGTTTAAGGCTTTCAAAAGTTCTTGGTTTTTGTGCTAAATTCTCTCAATTTTCTGAAGGGTTTTCAAAAGATTTTCTCTGATTTCAATTTCTTTTCCTTACACACAAAAGAGCTTCAATTCTACTCATTATTCTCTAAGGACCTTTGTAAGGGAAGAGATTTTTGAAAGAG
This sequence comes from Agave tequilana, assembly GCA_038442645.1. Lineage (NCBI taxonomy): Eukaryota > Viridiplantae > Streptophyta > Magnoliopsida > Asparagales > Asparagaceae > Agave > Agave tequilana. Next base: position 141,794 of record JAVJIF010033072.1, read on the forward strand.
AGAGTTTGTGGTCTTGTGACTACTCAGAGATTCTTGTGATTGTAATTGTGGAGTTGGGTACTCCGGTTGTAATTGTTCTTTGTGATAGTGGAAGTAGCTAGAATCCTTCTGGGGAAGGCGGGGAGTAGAGCTGGGTGCTCGAACCTCGATAACATATCCTTGTGTTTGCGATTGGTTTACTTTCTTGCACTCTTTACTTTACTATACTTGCTCTTATTCTTGCTCATCATAATCATTGTCATATTTACTTGCTTGCATTCATCTTGTGAATCTTGATTGGTAATTGTTGTAGCTTTAAATTTTTTATTTGCCCTTTGATTAGCATTGTCACCTATTCACCCCCCCTCTAGGTGACTTTTCAATTGGTATCAGAGCTTGGACTCTAGGTTTGGCTTAACATCCATAGAGAGATCCTTAAAACTTGCTAATCAACATTTTCATTTCATTCATTCATCACTAATAAACATGGCCGACAACATTAAATCCCCACCTAAATTTGATGGACTCAATTTCCCAATTTGGAAGGTTAGGATGACTATATTTTTGCAATCTTTGGGTAGCTTAGTAGCCAAGTCATGAAGCACCCGATGGTGATGAGAGCACTTGGACCGACCTTGACTTTAAACTATATGAGGCTAACTCCAAGGCCCAAAACTCTCTATTAACTGCCTTGAATGAGGATGACCTTACACGGGTAATTCATTGTCAATCCTCCTATGAGATTTGGCAACACTTATTGGTCACACACGAGGGGACTTCACAAGTCAAGAGAGCTAAGATAGATCTCTTGAGGTCCCAATATGAGTCATTTAAAATGCTTGATGATGAGTCTATTGATAGTATGGCTACAAGGTTTACTAAAATCACTAATGGTCTTTCTTCCTTAGGTGATGACATCTCCAACGATCAAAAGGTGCGGAAAGTAATTCGGGCTCTTCCTTCATCATGGGAGATCAAGGCCACCACCTTGAAGTAGTTGAACGACAAGGACGAGATTGACCTCATTAGTCTCATTGGGAACCTAAAGACCCATGAGATGGAGAAGAAGGCAAGAGAAGAGGCCACTACTTCAAAGAAGAAATCCATAGCCTTCAAGACTTCATCCACCAATGATGACGATGAAGATGACGAAGAAGAAGATGAGGAGCTTACTCTACTTGTTCGCAACGTCAAGAGGATGTACCGGAAGAACAAGCTCAACTTCCGGAGAAAATTTGAAGGCAAAGAGGAGCGGAGGATCATATGCTACAATTGCCGCAAATCCGGACATATCATGGCGGATTGTCCGGAGTTCAAGAAGAAAATGACTTCCTCCTTCAAGCCAAAGAAGCCGGAGGAAAAGAAAACTTACAAAGCTACGTGGGATTCGGAAAGCGAGTCCGAAGAGGAGGTGGATCAAGCTAATATGTGTTTCATGGCAAACACACCCAAGGTAACCCCTCAATCCCTTGATGATGAAGATGATGATGTAAGTAAGGAAGTTCTAGTGCATGCTTTTGTAGAACTTTCTGAAACTTATGATAACAAGAAACTTGAATGCATAAAATTACAAAAAGAAGTTGCTTTTCTTAAGAATGAACTTGCTATGGTTTCTAAAGAAAAGGATAATATTTCTTCTAATCTCATTTCTATACAAAAAGAATTTAATGCCTACAAAGTTTCTTGTAAAGCAAAATCTCCTATTATTGATGAACAAGAAATTTCTTCCTTTAAATCAAAAATGAATGATTTTGAAAAAGTTTTAAATGATTGTGCTTTTAATACCAAGAAACTTGAGAACATGTTTTCTAAAAAGCACACTTCACATGCTAACACTTCACAAGCTAAGAATTCTCATGCTCACACCACTCATGCTAAAGTTTCTCATGCTCACAAATCGCACACTCACTATGCTTTTAAATATGGTAGAGTGTATAGATGCACATATTGTGGTAAAAATGGACATTTAGCTAAGTTTTGCTATGATCAACTAAATAGAACAAATAATCTTGTTTGGGTTCATGACACTAACCCTAGAGGACCCAAGAAAATGTGGGTACCAAAATCAAGTCTTAAATTGTTTGATGTAGGTACACACCAAAGCTCCAAGACGTAGGGAGCGGTGGTACCTTGATAGTGGTTGTTCAAGACACATGACATGGGACATCAACAACTTCACAACCCTATCAAGGTACATGGAAGGTGGCACCGTCACCTTCGGGGATGACTCCAAAGGAACTATCATCGGTATAGGTAACATTCAAATTGGTACATCTCCTATTATTGAGAATGTTGTTTTAGTAGATGGTTTAAAACATAATTTGCTTAGCATTAGTCAACTTTGTGACCGTGGACTTAGAGTTGTTTTTGATGATTCCTCTTGCAAGATTTTTAATGTTAAATCTAATGATTGTATTCTTACCGGTTTTCGTGATAATAATGTTTATATTATTGACATGCTTAATTTAGATTGTTCTACTAAATGCTTGAATGCTTTTGATGAAAATTCTTGGCTTTGGCATAGAAGACTAGGACATGCATCTTTTGACCATATTTCTAGAATTAATTCAAAGGAATTGGTGAAGGGTATACCTTGCTTGAATTTTGAGAAAGACCGCATTTGTGGTGCGTGCCAACTTGGGAAACAAACCAAGTCTTCCTTTAAACCAATCAAGGATATCATGTCAACTAGGCCTTTAGAATTAATTCATATGGATCTTTTTGGACCAACTAAAACTAAGAGTTTAAATGGAAGTAGATTTGCATTTGTTTTGGTTGATGATTTCTCCCGTTTTACTTGGGTTTTCTTTTTGCAACATAAAGATCAAACTTTTTCTCATTTTAAGATTTTTCGAAAAAGAGTTGAAAAAGAAAAAGATTTTCCGATTTTGAAAATAAGGAGTGACAGAGGTGGTGAGTTTGTTAACCAACTCTTCATGACTTATTGTGATGAAAAAGAAATTAAGCATGAAATATCTTGTCCTAGAACTCCACAACAAAATGGAGTTGTAGAAAGGAAAAATAGAACTCTTCAAGAGATGGCTAGGACAATGATAAGTGAGTATGACCTCCCTCAATATTTATGGGCCGAGACCGTAAACACTGCATGCTATATATCGAATCGTATTTATTTATGCAAAAATTCTTCTAAAACATCTTTTGAAATGTATCATTCTAGAAAACCAAATGTTGCATATTTCAAAGTTTTTGGATGCAAGTGTTTTGTTTTAAATACTAAGGATAATTTGGGTAAATTTGATGCTAAGGCTTATGAAGCTATCTTTGTTGGATATTCTTCTACTAGCAAAGCATATAGAGTTTTCAATAGATCTACACTTACCATAGAAGAATCCATGCATGTTAAATTTGAAGAATCTAATGTGGTTGTTGAGAATGTTGTAGAGATTGAACCATTAGGTGAAGACATGGAGAGACTATCCTTGAAGGACTCACCCGCTCAAGAAGAAAAGCTAGATTCAATTGGTGAAGTTCAAGAGGATAAAGAGGAAAGCTCTCAACCGCTTCCTAAAGCTTGGAGATACGCTACAAATCATCCGAAGGAGCTCATCTTGGGTGATGCATCTAGAGGAGTCACTACGCGCTCCAAACTCCATGAACTATGTGGTAACTTTGCTTTCATTTCTCATTTTGAACCCAAGGGCATTCTCGAAGCCGAGACGGACCCATATTGGTTGCTTGCCATGCAAGAGGAACTCAATCAATTTGAGCGCAATCAAGTTTGGCACCTTGTTCCTAAGCCCCACGATAGACCAATAATTGGTACTAAGTGGATCTTTAGAAACAAGATGGATGAGTCCGGAAATATCATTAGGAATAAAGCTAGGTTAGTGGCCCAAGGTTACACTCAAGTTGAAGGAATTGACTTTGAGAAGACCTTTGCACCCGTAGCACGGCTTGAAGCCATACGGATGACACTAGCTTTTGCATGTTTTAAAATTTTTAAACTTTTTCAAATGGATGTAAAAAGTGCATTTTTAAATGGTTTTATTAATGAAGAAGTTTATGTTGCTCAACCTCCCGGTTTTGTTGATCATGTTCATCCCGATTTTGTTTTTAAACTTGATAAAGCTTTGTATGGATTGAAACAAGCTCCAAGAGCTTGGTATGAAAGGCTTTCTAGTTTTCTCATTTCAAATGATTTTGTTAAAGGCAAAGTAGACACAACTCTTTTTACTAAGCATGTTGATAATGATATTTTAATTGTGCAAATTTATGTTGATGATATAATTTTTGGATCTACTAATGAGCTTTTGTGCAAGGAGTTTGAAAAGGTAATGCAACTAGAATTTGAAATGTCTTCCATGGGTGAGCTTAATTTCTTTCTTGGACTACAAATCAAGCAATTGCAAGACGGAACCTTCATTAACCAAGCCAAGTACGCAAAGGAGCTAGTAAAGAAGTTTGGGCTTGAAGGATCAAAGGCTTGCAACACTCCAATGGCAACTACAACCAAGCTTGATAAGGACGATCAAGGTAAAAATGTTGATATTAAATTATATAGAAGCATGATAGGAAGTCTTTTATATTTAACGGCAAGTAGGCCGGATATCATGTTTAGTGTGTGTCTTAGTGCTAGATTTCAATCGTGTCCTAAAGAGTCTCATCTTATTGCGGTAAAACGCATTATTCGTTATATTAAGGGCACAATTGGAATGGGTCTTTGGTATCCGAAAACTAGAGATTTTTCAATGACTAGTTATTCGGATGCCGACTATGCAGGTTGTAGAGTAGATAGAAAGAGTACTAGTGGGACATGTCAATTTCTTGGTAATTGTCTTGTTTCATGGTCCTCTAGGAAGCAAAATTCCGTAGCTCTCTCAACCGCCGAGGCGGAGTATGTTGCCGCGGGGGCTTGTTGTGCACAAGTCCTTTGGATGAAACATACTCTCCTTGATTTTGATTTGCACTTTGATCATATAAAAATATTTTGTGATAATACTAGTACTATACACATGACTAAGAATGCAAATCAACATAGTAAGACCAAGCACATTGAGATTAGATATCACTTTCTTAGAGATCATTTTGAGAAAGGAGATATAGATATTGATTATGTTTCCACGGATTTACAACTTGCCGATATTTTCACTAAACCACTTGATTTTGCTAGATTTTCGTTTATTTGTGGAGAACTTAATGTTTGTATTATTGAATAGACATGTTTTTCATAACCCTTTTTGATGTATAACAAAAAGGGGGAGAATAATACATGGACAAAAATAAGTTCATTTGGTCTTGGTTCCATATGAATTTATATGTTTTGGTATTATAAGTTTTAGTTATGAGTTTTGCGTTTCATGAAAAGTCATGAGTTTTCATGAAAAGTCATGAGTTTTGCGTTTCATGAATTTGAGAACTCTTGTATTTTGTGTTTTATTGGTATTGTTTCAATTTGGTTTCTATTGACATCAAGAGTATGTTCTTGTGTTTTTCATATAGCATAATTTGAGGGGGAGTCTTCTCCTCCCCCATATTTTTGTTTATAGCCTATTTGTTTTGTCATCATCAAAAAGGGAGAGATTGTTGGCCCAAGAGGTTACACTCTCTTGTTTTGTGTTTTGATGATGACAAACCAAATAAGAGCTATTTGGTACTAATGAGTTCATTCAAGATAAGTTTCAGGGTTTATACCATGCTTGGAGACCATTGGCTTTACTTTTGCAAGAACTTCTAAGTTTCACATAGTAAGGAAGGCAAATTGCACAATCAAGGAAGGATCATAGAAGAGAAGGCACTAGCAAGGCATTGGATGGCTCAAAGACTTGAAGATTGCTCAAGAAGTCTTTAATTATTTTGTTTTTAGTTTTTATAGTTTGTTAAAGAATAGTGGATATGTTTGAAGCTCTATCACACACGTTTTTGCGCACATGTTCAATCCAAAATGTTTTCCTATAATTTATATAAAAAAATTTTGCATACAAGATTTTGCCTACAGATATATATTTATGTTTATACTAATCCCTGTTCAAAAGTACTTTTATCAAAATCTTAATCTTTTCTTAAATTCCTTCTAAGTCTGATTTTTGACCAGTTCCGGTCGACCGGCCGGTCGACCGAATCTGTGTCAGGTTATACCGGTCGACCGTCCCAGTCGACCGAGGTCCTGGCAGATGCACGTATCCGTGTGCATGTCTGTCGGTCGACCGGGGCGGTCGACCGGACTACAATTTTTGCTCTCTGGTTTTTTGGTAGACCGGGCGGTCGACCGTATGCCTGTAACGGTTATAATTTTGAACTAGCGGTCGACCGATCTAGCCGTTGAACAGTAACGGGCAGTTTTTAATGAGCTGTTTATTTTTGTCCTTTGTGTTTAAAATTAGTTTAATTAATATATTTTAAACTGATTACCTCCTAAACATCAGTAATTATGTTTTATCCCTAAACCCTAGCCCTCTCCTATAAATAGGGGTGTTTGGGGAGAGATTGGAACAACAATCTTTATAAGAGAAAATTCAAAAGTTTCAAAGTTTAAGGCTTTCAAAAGTTCTTGGTTTTTGTGCTAAATTCTCTCAATTTTCTGAAGGGTTTTCAAAAGATTTTCTTTGATTTCAATTTCTTTTCCTTACACACAAAAGAGCTTCAATTCTACTCATTATTCTCTAAGGACCTTTGTAAGGGAAGAAATTTTTGAAAGAGAGAGTTTGTGGTCTTGTGACTACTCAGAGATTCTTGTGATTGTAATTGTGGAGTTGGGTACTCCGGTTGTAATTGTTCTTTGTGATAGTGGAAGTAGCTAGAATCCTTCTGGGGAAGGCGGGGAGTAGAGCTGGGTGCTCGAACCTCGATAACATATCCTTGTGTTTGCGATTGGTTTACTTTCTTGCACTCTTTACTTTACTATACTTGCTCTTATTCTTGCTCATCATAATCATTATCATATTTACTTGCTTGCATTCATCTTGTGAATCTTGATTGGTAATTGTTGTAGCTTTAAATTTTTTATTTGCCCTTTGATTAGCATTGTCACCTATTCACCCCCCTCTTGGTGACTTTTCAGTACTTAAAGTTGGCGTTTCTTAAGTGTTACCTCAATGACAAAACACGAAGCTCAAAGCCCGCGTCTTAGTTATAACTGCCCTCATTACTGGGTCAATTACTGCCCACAAAATGAGGGAGTTAACCCCCATTATGGAGCGTTTTTAGGGGACACTTTTATCCCTTGAAATCTCTATAAATAGCCCAGTTTGCTATGGAAGAGTGGTCGGGGAAATTTTTTTAGTCAGAAGAACCTCGGTTATAAGCCATAGAAGGACCAAGATCTCCAGTTAAAAAAAAAGAGAGAGTTCAACTCTTCTAACAACTTGCTGAGTTCAAGTTTGTTCTTACCTAAAGTCTCTTTGAGATTCTTGTTGGACAGAAACTGTGTTACTTCATCTACCGTCCAAAGAGAAGATTCCCAAGAGGTCTTGACGTTCACTCGGTCAACAAAAAATAAGATTCACTTTTCATCGCCACATCAAGAACCCGACATTAAACAATGGGGAGATTTGAGCTTAAATATCTCCCCTCTCTTGTAAAAGGATTATTGATCTGTTATAATTTTTCTTTACAACCAAATAAAGAATTTACACACGCCCTCAATTTTCCCACCAAACACCTTTCTTAGTTAAATACCAATTAGACTAGTATTAGTCAGTCTCAATATATAGTGATATTTATAAAAATAAATATTCCAGCATAACCCCAGTAAAAAGAACGTTAGTTCAATTATATAGTAATTAGAGTGAGGGACGCATATAGCGAATCTCCTTAAGACAATTACGTTCCTCGTTACGGTGCTAACGGGTTACTAGACGCTGGTCTCCCAAGATACAACACTCCTTCATAGTATTTAGATAGCACTACCAATTAACCGCACATTCGAACCATAGTTAATTAGTACCTTCACTAATTGAATTTTTAAAGCACTTGGACAAAGACAAATTTCAAAGAGAATATTTGGCTTAATATGGAGGAATATTTATTGTAAGAAAAAGGGGAGAGAGAGAGAAGAATTAATGTCTTAAGAAGGCACAGATTCAGACAACAATTCTGTTTCTCATCAGAATCTGTTGAATTTTCTATTTCTTCTTTCAGATAAGATTTCTCTATTTGAAGAATGGTGTAGAGAAGAACTCTATGTTCTGTGTGTTTAAAATAGATGGAAAGGAGCGCTATTTATAGCGCTCCTGGGAAATCCGTTGGAGGAAGCGGGAGCAGTTGTGACAGTTCCTGTCTGAACTGTTGCAATGGTTCCATGAACAGCTCCAGCCGCACACCAGATCAGGTAGCGGGTGGATACGCATCCAAGACCCACGACCCATCTGTACCCGTGTGGCTCGGTCCAAAAAGAAGCAGACAAGGTCTAACCCGCAACCGTGCTCGCGCCCAGGCCCGGGCTCCGGGCCGGGACGGGGCGGACAGCGACGGTGCACGTACATGCATGGTTTTTCCCCAAACGCGCGCGAAAACTTCAAGTACCCAAAGGGCACACGCTTTCTTCCCATCTTTTCATATTTAAACACTTCAACTTTTCACACCATATCTAATGTGGGACTAAATTATTTTAACTTCTTTTAGTCCCCTTTAACTATTGAATTAGGCTAACTTTTGACTTGAATATCTCATTCATTTGAAAACGGAATTGAATATGTGCGTATACCACGTTCATCCCAATGGAAAAAGAACACACTCCAACTATTGTCCTGTTGATTCTATCAACAGGTCTCGCCTTAATTCAGTTCAAAGATTCACTTAAAATTCTTCATTTTTCCAACAATCCCCCACAACGAATGGAGATTCAAGGAATTGTCACACTATGAGACTGACTCTATAGTAAAAGGTACTTTACGAAAGAAACTGCATCAGGATAGGTGAACAAGGTCTTGAACCTTCCATCGCGAAAGCCTTATCGAACTTACTGGCTAATCAGTGAACTAAATCTTGAACTGTCAGCCGTTTGTGTAAGCCAAGTCAACAGGCCTCACACAGTAACTTTCTAAAATCAACTTTGATTCTCAGTTCTGTCCATTTTAGCCCTGGACATTCTTACTTTCAGAGAGTATCTTTAGGGAATCACAACCTCCATAAAGACTCCCAAAGAGCCGACCCAGCTCTATACTCACATAGGTGATCGTCCTTTTAAAAATAGTCTAGTCTACCCCACTTGTTTTGATAACAAGATATATGCATCATTAAAAGCGTTAAGCTTATCCTAAACCCACTTGTAGAAAGCACTTGGATTCACCATAGGAATAGGTTGGGGTCAAGCTCCTAAGTACTTATTCACGGAGTCAATCATAACTAGTTTTTCCTCTTAAACATAGTCCGTGGGATCTCCAGTCGCTAAATGAGGTTTTCATTAAGCTGACTCGGTAAGGTTAGGCTTTTAGCCTCATTTCCCTCGATGCGCTGTTTATACGCTCTCCATTTAAACCTTTAATAAACGGATCCGCTAGATTATCTTTTGATGATGCAAATAGAGATAATTTCATTTTAGAGCAACTGCTTCACGATGTTATATCTACAACGAATGCGTTTAGACATACCGTTGTATATAAAATTTTGTGCCCAAGATATTGCTGCTTAATTATTGCAGTGAATACATATGATAGGCACTGGCTTGGGCCACAATGGTATATCTTTTAAAAATTGTCGAAACATTCTGCTTCTTCTCCAGGCTTATCTAAGGCTATAAATTCTGATTCCATTGTGAAACGGGCAAGGCATGTTTGTTTGAAAGATTTGTTTGAAAGATTTTCAAGATACTGTTGCGCCTCCAAGAGTAAATCCGTATTCGTTAGTTGATTTCGATTCATCAGAATCTGCAATCCAATTAGCATTGTTGTACCTTTCAAGTGCAGATGGATATTTTCTATATCTCAAGTATACTCCTTGGTTTTAGATAAGCCTACCACTCGTAGTAGAGCAGTCCAATGATCATCATTTGGGTTACTAGTATATCTATTTAATTTGCTTACAGCGTAAGCAATATCGGGTGTAGTGTAATTCATTAAATATATTAGACTTTTGATGCTCTAAGAATATTTCAACTGTCGTGTTGTAGTTTCTGTATTCTTACGAAGGTAAATGTGTGGGAGAAAAGGATTCATATTCTCTTTTATCTCATGCTCCTTGAATTTTTCTATCATCTTATCTACGTAATGAGATTGAGATATACTGATTCATCTGGTGTACTTGTAATTTTAATTTCTAAAATTACATCAGCAACACTCAGATCCTTCATATCAAAATTGTTGGATAGCATCTATTTTGTAGACTTAATAACCTCAATATTAGTCCTAAGTATTAACATGTCGTCTACATAAAGGCAAATAATGATACATGCATTTTCAACTGTCTTAGTCACCTTATATCAGAATCCTCTCACTCACTTTAGTCAACCACATTATTTGAATCCTTCCAATCAGAACATTTACAATTCATCTCAAGATAGTTGTGTTCGGTTGGGCCCTTACATCCAACCTCCCTTCTTCAAGTCTGGAGACTTCCTCAAATTTAGCCACCTTCCTAACAACATATAGGTCGTGTTGGAATGTCTTGAATCCAAACCCCAGCTTGTGCTTCAGAAGTATTTTTTGGTGTTGATTCGGTTCTATTTTTGTACATGTACTTATTGAAGGGTATTTTGGAGATTTTGCATTGGAAAATAACTCTAGGTTATATAGAGCTTATTACCAGCTGTGAAGGGTTATTCTTCAATTTGTGAGGTTGATCATCTGAGAGAGAGAGAGAGAGAGAGAGAGTATCGAATATGCGGATCTCTTCTATATTCTATAATCATTTTCGTCTCCAAAATAGAAAAACTATATATTGCTTCCCGAGGACGTAAGATGTATTTCAAACATCGTAACATCTATGTGTTTGCATTTGTCCTTCATTTTGATTTATGCTCATACCTAATAGGTCGTTTAAAGGCCCTATCAGCATGAAGTATAGTTTCCGTAGGACTTTGGGTGTCCGCTTTGACGCTTATATATAAATCGAGTTCTATTTCTCTATTCTTTATAATTTTCTACATATATCAACGTTGAAAGTGCTTCTCCTAAGTTCTCTCTCATTGGATGTTCCTTATCTTAAACTACTCTTATCATGAATAATACGGTCTCCTTTTTTCATCGACGGAATTCACACTATTTCAATCGCTACCTTACTTCAAGCGAAAGAGACACCATTGGTTATGGTTTCCACCTTATGAATTCTGGAGACTTGCATGCTCGAAGTTTGCTTTACTCCACAATAAGAGACTTAAATGAATCACATTCAAGAAGTGTGCCATTTTCGATCAGAATCTATCTCTCCAGTAAATGATTCTTTCTTGGTTCTGCATCTATCGAGTTCTCTACTTCAGTCGGTGCTTTCTATTTCTGATATCTTCATGTCATCTCCCATATTCATCCAACTTTTTAATGATCTATCTTGAATTTGTTAGTGGGTATTAAAGAATTAGGTTTAGAAATTATTTTTAGCAGTACTTTAGTATTTATAATATTTGTATTGTCTTATTTTGGTCAAACAAACACTCGACTCCCGAGTGAGGGTTTTAAAGCAATAAGTATTAATATGTAACATAAGAAAGAGTATTCTTGTAATTATTTATTTATTTATTATTTTGTATAAATGATAAGATAATTCCTATCTAGGATAAGCCATCGATCCGTCTATTTTCTCGAAACCTAGCACCTACAAATTAACCATTGTAACTTCTTCAAGCTCTTTCGCTCTACCTCTGTCCCTCTAATTGTAAGGACTTGGGGCACCACACTAAAAAACTAGCCTTTTAGGTGGAGTTTCTCAAATCCTTATATACCCAAAACCATCCCTATACCTAGCTGACGTGGGACTATTTGTTCGGACAAATCCCAACAATCCCCCTCGAACAAAGAGTCTCCTTGTAAGCTTATCTTCACACGTGGAAGACCATCTTCACACTTGGAAGATCATATGCTCCATCGAGATTACAACCTGCGTGGATGACAGGACATGCCTTATGTAAAATAATTCTACAGCATGTTACTCCTTTTGCGCCCTGGGGGATCGAATACCACCCACCCACACGACTAAGTTTGGGACATAGTTCTAATGCCACTTGTAAGAACTTGGGGTACAATCTCAAAACACTAGCTTTCTAAGTGGAGTTGCTCAAATTCTTATATACCCAAGATGATCCCCATGTTTGGCTGATGTGAGACTATTTGTTTGCATAAATCCCAACCCTAATGATTAAGTTATCCATGCGGCTAGCAATTAAGAACAAACTTCTTAAGAAAACTTTGCTGAATTAATCATGCCACATACAAATACTATCTGTTTTGGAAAGCTTTGTTTCATGACTATTTTTGGTTCATATATATGGCTATAGATTGTAATAGCAAAGTCTTTCAGAAGGATATTAGACACTAAATTCAATCAACCACACATTAACACAAGCCCCCTCGATGGTGCAACTTTGGCTACACTCAGTGTTTCACCCTCTTTTGCCATGTTCCCTGTACTTTGCCTTTACCCCATAAAAATTTGCCTTTAGAAGCTCCCACAGCCCCTTTGGCATTGTGTGTTCTTTTTACTCTTTCCGTGTCAAGATACTTTTCTATCTTTTACCTACTTTTGAATAAAGATCTAACGGGATTGAATCTTAGATATTTAGTGCCCTTTGAGTCCAATTTTTTAATAAAAAGCAAAAAAAAATAAAAATAAAAAATAAAAAATTCTATTTTTAAAAGAATCAAATTTCCCTTCTTATGTTATTTTGGAGATTCGCTATAGCCCCATATGTCAAAACGTAATTAGAAAAAAAAAAACTCAGCTTCATAATATAATTAGCTACAACCACTTCTTTTTTTAAACCAACCAAGTGCACCGATATGTCAAGCGCAAAAGGGCTCCTCAACGGCGAAAGAAGCAAATGTTCCGCAATAATCACTTCGAAAAAAATAGACCGCTTTGAAAATGCGAACTGCTGGCATATAGAGGACTGTAACCATGATTGTAGTCCTCACAAAAAATGCTTTATTTCTAAATCATAATTAGGACTGCGACCATGATCGCAGTCCTCACAAAAATGTTATGTTTCTAAGTCTTTAAATGACTGCGACTATGATCACAACAGTCTTTATTAGGACTGCGACCATGATCGCAGTCCTCACAAAAATATCATGTTTCTAAAGTATTTATAGGACTACGATCACAATCGCTGTTCTCTTTATTAAGACTGCGATCATGATCATTATGATTGCGATCCTCGCAGTCCTCCAATAAATGCCTTATTTTTGAGTCTTTATTAGGATTGCGATCGATAGAACACAATTTTTCAGTTTATATTAGGACTGTGATAATAATCGCAGTCCTCGCAAAATGCCCCAATTTTTAATTAATAAAAAGACTGTGACCATAGTCACGGTCTTTTAATAAAAAAAGCGGAGTCGCAGTCCTCATATCAGCTCATCAACATCAGCAGGCCCCTGTTTACTGACATTGAATGATTCTCAATGTTTTTCAAATCTAAAAATCATATCGATCACAAACAGAAACAAAAACTCAAATCGATTTGTGAATTACTTTGCGTCGGGTCCGGGTTAAGGGGACAGCAACGTCGTGGGCGACAGGGAAGGGTAAAAGAGGAAATGAAAATATATAAAGAAGTGATAGTTGGGATGAATCAATTTACACTGACGTGAATGAGGCTGTAACAATTAAAAATAGGGGGTGAGTTTTTTTTTCTAATTATGAAGAAAAGTTGGTAGCTGTAGCGAATTTTTCCATGTTCTTTCTACTCTTAATTTCTCCATCAATTTATTTATTAATTAATTTATTTTGGAAACATGTAACCTGCTCTTGAATCTTAGGTACTTAGTTCCCTCTATCAAAAAAAGAAATCTAAGGCAGCGCAAACCGAAACACTTTCATCAAATTCGTGATTTTGCAATTTAACAAGCTCATGAAACGTCCTACTATATTTCAACTTTTACTTGAGAAAGTTTCATTCAAAAAGAAAAAAAGAAAAAGAAGGAAGAATCTTCTAAATCATCTATCAAAAAAATAAAAATAAATAATGAGTGCAAATATCAATCAGCCAAATTTTCATGCGTGCACAATAAATGAATTCTTTATTAATACCAAAACAAGTACATAACAGCACAAAAGATAATTTAGGAAATGAAATACATCATCTTTTTTCTTAAGAATAACAAACTAAACAATTAATACGAACCCCAAATATAGAATGAAGAAGGGGTTCAAGTTTACACTCTCTCCCCTCCCCTTCTCAATTTTATGCATCTAGATCTTAGTTTTACATGAGAATGGGATCTCTTCACACTGGGGACATCTCAACTCCTTTCTCTTCTCCCGCCTTTGCTTTCTTCTCTCCCCAGATAATCTCTTCAATGGTGCCCTGCACATCGACTCTAATCTCTCCTAGTTTCGCTTCAGCCCTTAATTGCTCAGGTAGCTTGAGTTGCTCTTTCAGCACCTTGACATCTCTATATATTATGTACAACACCATTTGTACAATTCCGAAGCTGAATCCCAATATGTTTGGAATCTGTCCAAGCAAAAAAACCATACATATGCACGAACTTAGTAATAAAAGAGAAAAAGATTAAGATCCAAGTACTAGTTTGTAGATATATTAAATTACCGCGACATAGATGTCTTTTATAAGCAAACCATAGGAGAACCACACCACTGCGCTCAATGTGAGGAAGAAGGATAGAGAGAATGGCATGAACTCGACGCTCTTTGTTTTAATGACTACCCTCTGTAGATTGGAAGTATGGTTAAATTTGTTGACTATATGATAATATAACACTAAGGAAGAGCAAAAAATACAGTGGTAATATGTTGCTGGGTTCTCACGATGATGCTCAAAGGAGCAGCGAAGACGCTCACAGCGAATCCGACACAGATCCAGCCGAGGACTTCATGGCGTCTCGTGCCCTTGGAAAGGAGAAGGGTTGATAGAACAATCAAGGAGAATAGTCCCACATTTAAGAGCAAGATTATTTTTACAGTGTAAACCTACAAGCATGAAAAACAAGAAAAAAAAAGAAATTCTCATAAACTACATTCTCATAAAAATTCCTTGTAATTGGATAGAATTAATGCAGTAGGAAAGAATTTGCGCACACCTTAGCTTTTTTCGGGGCGTAGGTCAGGTACATGACAATATATATAGTCTCAATGATGCAACCAAATGCGTTGATGGTGATGAGGAGGTACTCATTGGTCTTCACGAATGCGTAGTAGATCCACAACATCGCACTGAACAACGCAACGACATAAGGCAATGATTGGAACCCTTCGGTTGATTTCTTTTTGTAAACTCGATAGAACGTAGGACTGCAAGCAGTTAAGATCAAAACATGAATGCTTGTAAGTTGCCGAGAATTCGGCAAGATAAATTGTAGAAAATGTAGAAAAATGCATGCATGCAAGCTAGAATCTTACACTGGAGAGAGGTACACCATGAATGAGATCAAGTTACCTGTAAATTAATAATATGGGCAAGTCAGAAAGTATATGTAGAGTGCTGACAATAATATAAGAATCATATCCATTTTGTAGTTTTAGCTAAATCTTGCGGGTTCTAAATTGATGTAAACTAATACCAGCTAGTAATAGGATAAGCATGTACGTGGTATTTATCATAATTGGAAAAAAGGGGGACAAAAAAGGAAGCTGAAGCGACCCACGTTATCTTCATATTCGTAATATGATTTAAACTCTTTGAGGAAAGAACTGAGAAGAAATTTTTTGTTTTGCCATATGATTAATGTATTTGTTTGACAAGTGAAGGCCTTAATTAAAATCTTTTCTAGCTAGTAAAATAGGAAAGCTGCACTCATAGAAAACCCAGTCCAAAACTAACATAAAATATCGAAAAGAGAAGAAACATTAGAATCAAACAAAATGAAGAAAGCTTTGTTCCAGTCTAAGTGCGAAATGGATCAGACGAATAAATTGGAAGGCAAAAAAAAAACTTGAAGGAAGCTGGATTAGCTTGCATGATTAATTAAATAAATTACCTAGGAGACCAAAGGCAAAAGCCCAAGGATGATCCAGTGATAGTCCAGCCATCTCTTCACAATACCCAAATAGTGGTTTGAAACTAAAGGAATTGAGGAAGAGAAGGAAGAAGAAGAAGAAGATGAGCAGATCAGGTGAAGAAGAAAGCTTTAGTGATTCCTCTTTCTTCTCTCTTTTTCAGAAAAAAGAAAATGAATGAAAAAAAGAAAGAAAGAAAGAAACCTAAGCCTTCACTTCTCAACTCTCAAGTCTCAGATGCTCTTGGATTGTCTGATCCCTGGCCTTGGCAAGATGTCTCTTTTATAGGGCGGAGGGGGAGAGAGAGAGTGGAGGAAGTGGGATTGTCGGCATCACTCCACCACTCAACTATAAAATCCAAAAAAACAAATATGACGAAGATAAAAATGGAAGAAATATTAACAACAAGAAGATTTTTTTTTTTTTTTTTGTTATGAGTGATTTATGTGTGGATTTGGCAATTAGCTAGTGCTTGCTTTGTTAGGAGAGAGCGTGTGAGATTCTGTTGTGATACTGCAATGACCATGAATACTATTGTTTTACGTGACCCTCTTTCCTCAAACACAACCTTTTTAGCTTTCTCTCCTAACGTGAAATCAGCTACCAAAATCTAGCACCTTTGTACAATTAAACACACTTACCTCAATTTTCACAACATTTCCTTCAATAAAAAGTTTCTGTTAAAATATAAATACTTCAACTCTCATTTTAACTTCAGAGTTTTGATGCAGTAACATGTTTTTTAATATGGTATTAGAAAAACTCATGTTCAAATTTCACCGGATCCGTAATTAAAAGTGAATTTAAAAATAAAAATACCGCTAACGCTAACGTAAAAACTCAAGTTTTAGCTCATATAAATGACTCTTGTCTCCTATTAGGGGAATAGGCGGTGGCACACTTGCGGTACTGTCTTATTGTTTTCTTTTTTCCTCTCTAGAAGCCAGTGCACGGTGATCATTGGTTGGATTAACACAACTTATTTGTATTATTCAACAATATATGTCCAAAACTGTGAATGAAGTGGGAAGTGGAGAACAACCTTTAAAGCTTAGACACCATCCATTAGGGGATAATAAACTGACATAATTCTATAGGCAAAGGGGAAGAAGGCGCACACTGGGCATGCAAGCAGGAGGGTTCTCAGGATCTGCCTTTGTTGTTTCCTTGGTACCGAGCTCTGAGGCTTTCATGATGAAAATGCGTGTAACGTTAAAAGGGTAGTAGAACAACAGAAGAGATGGCATACAGCTCAAGGAATCTATGCAACTTACCAAGCTGGCCATCATCCTGAACAATGAATCCATACAATATTGTACAAGGTTTGGCCGCTCTCTCAGTTGTTACTATCAAATCTGACAGAAATCTACTCTCTCCTTTAAGCAAATTGCAATGCAAATTGGTTGTGCTGCACTCTGTTATTGAGTCTGTATTGGGTAAAATTGAGCATAGTGGCAAGGCTCAGTTCTATAAAGAGAGAAGGGTAGGTTTTATCCTGTCCAAGTGTTTCCTCATCGAAAATTTTACATGGACTCCAACTGGTACTTCTAGAGGGATCTAAAGCATCAACTTGACCATTTTCTCTTTCCATTAGTTGTGTCAAACTGGCAAGTTGATTCATGAGAAACCAACTTGGGATCCTTTGGAGGATATACTCTTTGTTCTAAAAGGAAACTTAGCCATGATTGTTCTTGCTTTGTTAGTTTGCATAAGTTGATCAGCTGAACAAATTTCCTTTCTTTTGAGGCAATGGTGCGTGTTTGTTTTGCCAAAATATTTTGGTCGATCGCCATAGGCTGTAGTTTGGAGTTTCTGCATAATCTGTGATATTTTTCATGACAGAGCTGTTGCGTGCGAGGCAACAACCAGCTACGAATCCACTAATAGAGATAGACGCACTGGAAATGTACCCACACGATAAGAAAAGAGAAACAAGAGAGAAAGCAAGCCAACACAATATTTAACGAGGTTCTACAATTTGCTTACGTCATCGGGGTAAGATAGATTTTATTGATTCAACAATCAATACAAGGGAATACCAGAGGGATACTTCAAGGGATACAATTCATAAGGACTCTAACCCATATTTATGCCAGAGAGTCCCAGGGATTTAGGAAACCCCAATTGAATTTGACCCCAACTCAGAAAAGGAATCCAAATCATAAATGGAGAAACAATTCACCTATTAGAAAACTCCAATTGGATCCGACTCCTTTTCAGAAATGAAGTCAATCCAAGTTGAATTCCACAAGCTTCATCAAGCTTTCATCTCCTCTCTCTCCCTACAATTCTCCACCTCGGTGAAGATTTCTCAAATCTGAGTCGAATTCTAACGAACACCTGGCGAAATGGACACACGATTTCTGTGAAATTGACACACGATCTCGGTAAAATCGACACACGATCTCGGCTTGAGCGCTCCGAACGAAATTGACATACGATCTCGACTTGGCCAACAGACGAAACTGGTTCTTTCAAAACGAATCTCCAGCACACATACAATTGATTTTCACTGATCACACTAGATCCAAATTGAGTTTGTCGTCCCCTTAGGCAATGCTTTCCAAACTCCAATATCAATTGTAAGATTCCAACTTCAACTCAGCTATCCAAACGGAATGCACTATGCATGCCTTCTCATCACTCCACCGAAAATACCATATGAGCCGACCAACGAACGCGTCGCTTACTCAGCAACTTAATGGAACTCTATTCCAAATTACCTCAAGAAGAACCCATCATGAGCCAACACTGACTCTCCAACTGACTGGCTCTCTCTAGTTCATATGTCTTCAAGATGGTCCAACCATTGAAGACATATGGAATAGAGAGAACCAGTCAGTTGGAGAGTCAGTGTTGGCTCATGATGGGTTCTTCTTGAGGTCATTTAGAATATAGTTTCATTATGTTGCTAAGTAAGAGACACGTGCGGTGATTGGCTCATATGGTATTTCTCTTTAGGTGAAGTGTTGGGACGACATATATGATGCATTCCATTTGGATAGCTGAGCTGAAGTTGGAATCTATACAATTGATATTAGAGTTTGGAGAGAGTTACTAGCGGCGATGATAAACTCAATTTGGATCTGGTATGATCAGTAGAAACTAATTGTATGTGTGTTGGCGATTCATTTTGAACGAACTGTTGGCCCAAAGGCCTTCCACTCTAGTTTTGATGATGATTAACTCATGTAGTTATGTTTACTAATAATCTTGTGTTGTTTAAGTTTCAGATCATTAACCAAGATATTAGTTAGTGATTAGCTTCAACAAGGTGTTTAGAAGCTTTTCATGATGATTCCAGGGCCAAAGCTTCAAGATCACACATTGCCTAGCCCATGGATGGAGTTTTGGAGCAAGTCTACTTGAAGATGAAGATCGTCAAGAAGACTTAGGTATCCATAGTTTAGATAGTGTGTTTTTAGATCCATTTGTAAAGCTTAGTATAGTTGATATGCTCAAGTGCACAACACACACGTTTCATGATTTGGATTTTGGTTTTCATGGATAGTAGATCAAAACAAGTTTACTTTATTTCTATGTATATTAGATATGTTCTAGATATACATACATGCTTTAAAGTTACTAGACAAACTTATTTTGACTATCCTATTCATGTTTTGAAAAAATCAAGTTTGACAAAAATACAAGTTTTGTTTTTGATAAAATTTGCAAGACTCAAAAATGAATTGAATATGTTGATACATGTCTTGAAACTTTTATCACTTGTTTGAGTTTTGATATAAAATGATAAAAATATTTTTGGTGATTTTTAGAAGTATTAAAAGATTTTTATAAAATATTTTTCCAAGTTTTCAGACTCAGTTTTCTGGTCCAGGACTCAACCAGTCGACTAAGCCAGGTTATTAGTCGACTTGGCTGATGTCCGGTCGACCGGGACGGTCGACCGGACGTGCACAGATCTGTGCACGTTTGGAGTCACTGGGACGGTCGACCGAGCCGGTCGACCGGGTCTGAGAGCTCTGCTCTCTGTTTGTTTGGGTCGACCGGGCGGTCGCCCGCTGCAGAAGAGTTCTGCTCTCGGTTTGTTTCGGTCGAACGGGCCGGTCGACCGTTGTTGCCCAACGGTCATATTTCTGACCGTTGGCGGTCGACCGGACCGGTCGACCGTTGCCTGTCAGAGCTGCCAACTCAGCTCTAACGGCTAGTTTTCTGTTGGGGCTATAAAAACCCCATCTCTTTGGGGATTTTGGCCAAGTTTTTGAAGAGAAAAAATTCTGGTTTTCTGAAGTGTTAAAACAAGTTTTTCAAAAGTGTTTGGGGCTTTAATCTTTCAATCTTTATTGTTTTAGGTTTTTGGAAAAATCAAAGAAAAGAATATTTTGGGAGATTTGTCTAGGTTTTTATTCTATATCTTTTGCAAGAATTTTCTCAAGTATTTTTCTTTGTTGCTTGTTTTCCAAACACCTAGTTTTCCACACTTGAGCTATCTTCTATCCTAATCTATTAGGATCTTTGTTTTGTGGAAAGAGAAAAGAAAAGAGAGAGTTTTGAGGTTGTTGTTGTAACCTCTAAGTTGTACACCCTTATTCTTGTTGTGTCCCTCTTCGGTAGAGGTGATCGGGAGATTGGTTTGTATCCCTCAAGTGTGAGGTGATTGAGTTTGGATGTAAACCCTCTTCGGTAGAGGTGTTGGTTGTGGTTGTTGTATTGGCTACGGGCCTTATCCCTCTTCGGTAGAGGTGGATTGTGGTTGTATAGCCTCGGTGGCTTTGTAAAGGTTGAGAGGGGAGTTTGGTACTCCTATAGTGGATTGGGAAATCCTACACGGTGGTGTAGGCGGGGATGTAGAGTTGGGTACTCGAACCTCGAAACAAATCTTTGTGTTAGCGTTTGATCCAATTTCTCTCAACTCTATTCTCTTTACATTTGTGCAAAGCATCATACATAACATCATATCATATTTGCTTGTGTTGAGCATTATTCTTCCATAGCATATTATATACATTGCTTGTGTTGCCATTGCATAATCCATATTGCTATATCCTTGATTGCTTGGCTTGATTGTGTGTGCACATTGCTTGGATTGCTTGTGTGTGTGTGCCCAACTTATACTCATCCAACAAGAGCTTCACATAGCACCTCAACCCATTTCAAGGGGAATCAAGGGGAGTTAGTCCAGAGCCTCGCAAGGGGAATTCGGCTACACTTGTTGAATTGTATTAAGTGTTTTTGCATAATTTGCATTAGCTTCCGCATTTAGCGCATTTAGTTTATAGATTAGCACTTATACCTATTCACCCCCCCTCTAGGTGTTTTACACGAACCAGGTTTCGTCTATTGGCCAAGTCGAGATCGTGTATCGATTTCGCCGAGATCGTGTGTCGATTTCGTTCGGAGCGCTCAAGCTGAGATCGTATGTTGATTTTACCGAGATTGTGTGTCGATTTCGCCAGGTATTTGTTAGAGTTCGGCTCAGATTTGAGAAATATTCACCGAGATGGAGAATTGTAGGGAAACAGAGTAAAATCTTATTAAAAGGGTTTGTTAAACACTGTTGAAGGTTAGCCAAAGATCGCTGCAATCAACAGGATCGAATATGAAGTGTATTGGTCGTATCAAAGTTGGATTGCACAGGTGGAAACCAAGTATAGTCGACTAGGTTACAAGACTAGTCGACTAATATGACAAATAGAGAGTTGGAAGTTTCTGTTTCATTACAGACTAGTCAACTAATCTATGTATTAGTCAACTAATCAAGGTTATAAGTCGACTAATCAATGTTATAAGTCGACTACTCTGTTGCGCGGCCTATTTCTGAATCTGATTCAGAATCCATTTCGATCCGATTTTGGTGTTTTTGGTTTCCTTTCCTTTGTGGATTCTTTGACTATATAAGGAGGGGTAGTGTCCCCAATATTTGTAATGGGCAATTGATTAAATTCAATAAGAACTCTCTCCCCTTGCCCTGAGGACGTAGGCAAATTGTCGAACCTCGTTAAATATTGTGTTGGCTTATTTTTTCCTCTTGTTTCTCTGTTCTTGTCGTTTGGGTACTTCTTGCTGCATCTATCTCTATTGGTGGATTCCTCATTGGTTGTTACCTCATGGGCAACAATTGATATCAGAGCCATGCCCCGAACTTAGTAGTGTGTGTGGGTGATGTTCGACGATGTAAGATCCCCTAATGGCGCAAAGGCACAATAGGCCTGTCACCCTAATGGCCAATAAAGGCGCAGTGGGCCCCTGTAAAGCTAATTGGGCTCTTGAGAATTTGACAGTGGTGTACGTGACACTGCTGGAAAGCTCTGATGCCATGCAGTGAAAAAAAGTTGTATCTCGATAGAGTATTTGATCTTCCGGTGTGATGATAGTCGAGCTTGATGGTATCAGAGCAACAAGTGGTATCAAAGCAGCTCAACTATCTTCCAGTGTGAAGATAGTTGAGCTTTTGATTTCCTGGTGTGAAGATAATTGTAAGGAGAGAGAGGAGATGAAAGCTTGATGAAGCTTGTGGAATTCAGCTTGGATTCAGACTTCGTTTCTGAAAGGAGTCAGATCCAATTGGAGTTTCCTAACAGGCGAATTGCTTCTCCTTTTATATCCTTCCACTTCACCAACATATCTAGGACTTCAACCTTTGTCTCCTAGGATATATCCAACAATGCCTAGATAAATTATCAATAAAAGAGACAAAGTAGCTATGACCTCCAAGCGATGCAGTCTTAGCAGGTCCCCAAATACTTACGTGAACACAATCAAGAAGACCTTCAGAGTGATGAGTAGTGGTGCTGAATTTCATCTTCTTTTTGTCCAGAGCGCCGTGTTCACTCAATTCTATGTTGCAGATAGATGCACCTTCTAATGTCCCTTATTTGCTGGAATTTGCAAAGACTTTTCTCCTCTGTGTCCGAGCCTCATCTGCCAGACCTGTGTGAAAACATCTAAAGAAATAGAAGTCTCCACCTGACCTGTAATTATACTACCCTTCAAGTAGTAGAGATTATTCTGGCGGGCACCCTTCATAACCACCATTGAGCCTTTGGTCATCTTGAGAACACCATCTCGTATGGATATCACAAGACCCAACGTTTTCAAAACACCAACAGAGAGAAGATTCCTTTTGAGTTGAGGTACATACCTCACTTCCTTCAATTCTCATATTATCCCATCAAACATCTGTTAGCCCAAAAGGTTGCACTCTCCATTTGTTTAAGTTTTGATGATAACAAAATACATAGAAGCTATATGGTACTAATAAGTTGTTTAGAATGAGTTTCAGGTTAGTACTATTCATGATGGTCCTTCTAAGCTATTGCAAGGAATTATGATGCTTAAAGGCAAATGGCCAAAGAGGACGGTTTCATATAAGAGAAGGCTCTAGTTGGTGTAACGCGGCTCAGAGACTTCATTTCTGTGTTTTTATATTTTTAGTGTGTTAAAGAATAGTGTATAGTGTTGAAGTTCAATATTCCCCACACACAAGATTTTGCACATGATTTATTTTAAGGGTATCTCTCCTATATACAAAATATTTTTAAACATATTTTATTACTTACAAACTCTATTTAATATATTATACGAAGTCTTGATCAAAACTACTTTGAAAACTATCAAGATCTTCAAAACCTTTTTCAAAAGACTGATTTTTGGCCTGTTGCGGTCGACCGGACGGTCGACTGGCTCTGTTTCAGGTCAGAACGGTCGACCAGGCGGTCAACCGGGCTTCTGACCGTTTGGGTGCGTGCATGTGTGCACGTCTCCCGGTCGACCGGGCGGTCGACCGGACCCCATTTCAGTCGACCGACCTTCGGCCGACTGAAAGTACCTTAGTTTCTATTTGTTTCGGTCGACCGGGCGGTCGACCATGGGCTGGCAACGGCTAAATTTTTTGAAAACCCGGTCGACCGGCCGGTCGACTTCAGCCCTAGCGGCTACATGATTAAACACGTTTTTAAACGTGTGTTTTATCTCTAAACGATTTTGGGGGCTAGTTTTGGGTCAAAATTTTCCTAATTATTTATTATAATAGTTTACTCTTTAATCCCTACCTTTATCCTATAAATAGGGATGATTAGGGTTGAGGTAAACACAACAATCTTTTACAAAAAGTATTCAAGTTTAGGGCTTTCAAAAGAAGTTTTTTCTCCGTTTTGTGCTCAAAATTCTCTCTCTTTTCTGAAGATTTTGGTTCAAAACTCTCTTCAATTTTATTTTCCTTTTCACTTACAAAACTTGAGCTTCAATCCTACGCATTATTCTCTAGGATTTTTGTAACGGAAAAAGGTTTTCAAAAGAGGGTTTGTGGTCTTTTGATCACCAAGATATTCTTATACTTGTGGCTCCACTACCTCTGGATTAGAGGAGTGTGATTGAGGAGTTGGGTACTCCGGTGTGATTGTAATTCTTTGTGAAAGTTATAGTGGTTGGAAAATCCTTCTGGGTGAAGGCGGGGACGTAGAGCTTGGTGCTCGAACCTCGAAACAAATCTCAGTGTTTGCGATTGGTTTACTTGCTTCATTTACTTGCTTTATATTCATTGCTATATTTACTTGCTTCATATTCATTGCCATATTGTTGATCAATACTCATATAACAAGATTGCATTGTGCACCTCAAATTCTTATCTAGAGGAACCACGAGGAAGGAGTCCAGAGCCCTTCACAGGGTATTCGGCTTCTAGTCTTGTTTTGGGTGATCGTTGCATCATAACATTTTAATTTGTGCATTGATTAGCATTATCACCTATTCACCCCCCTCTAGGTGATTTCAATTGGTATCAGAGATAGGACTCTAGTTTTTGGCCTCACATCCTTAAAGAGATCCTAAAATTTGCTAATCACTAGTTGCATATTTTCATTCATACACTAGTAAAGATGGCCAGTAACATTAAGACCCCTCCCAAATTTGATGGACTCAACTTTCCCATATGAAAAGTTAGGATGACTATTTTTCTACAATCTCTAGGTAGTCTAGTTGCTAAGTCCTTGACCAAGCCCTATAGTAGACCCGAAAGTGAGGAGGACACTTGGTCTGAACTTACCTTCAAGGAATATGAAGCTAATTCAAAGGCTCAAAATGCCCTATTTTTAGCTTTGAATGAGGATGATCTAACACGGGTTATCCATTGCAAATCCGCCTTTGAGATTTGACAACACTTATTGGTCACTCATGAGGGAACATCACAAGTCAAGAGCTAAGATAGATCTCTTGCGTTTCTAATATGAAAGTTTTAAAATGCTAGAAGAAGAATCTATTGATGATATAATTACCAAGTTTACTAAGATTACCAATGCTCTTTCTTCTCTAGGTGATGATATAAGCAACGACCAAAAGGCGCGTAAAGTGATTCGTCCACTTCCTTCGTCATGGGAAATCAAAGCTATCACCTTGAAGGAGTTGAATGACAAAGACAAGATGGAGCTCATAAGTCTTATCGAAAACCTAAAGACTCATGAGATGGAGAAGAAGGCAAGAGAAGAAGCGGTACCTCAAAAGAAAAAGTCCAAACCTTTCAAGTCTTCCTCTACCAACTATGACAATGAAAAAGATGAAGAAGAGGATGAAGAGTTATCTTTTCAATTTATTTAATTTTTTTTATGTTGTTTAATAAGAAGAATTGAGAAAGAAAGGAAACAAATAAATCAAAGATCGCAGATTAAAAACTAAACCAGAGAGATCACAAAATAAAAGCAAAATTAAACAGCAGAGAATTAAATGGGAAAAAGGTAATCTTTATTTGAAAAACGTCTCCCAAATACAAGCTCCTTCTCCTCCACAATGTACTCAAAACGAAATTACAAACTTTGCAGAAATTTTAAAGAAATAGCTAAAGAAAACCCTAATCTCTCTCTGGATGCCCTCTCTGCTGCGCCTGCAGGGGTATTTATAGGTGCAGAAGGTGATAGAGTCCCGGATGAACTCCTCCACGAAAACTGGTAGATGGATAAGGCAGGATTGCCGCGGAAATGCGGCGTGGGCCGCGTTTCTGCGGCCATAGTCTGATCTCTGGCCGCGCGCTTTCGCGCGTGGCCTCCTCTGATCCGTCCATCTGGGCATATGCTTCTGGAAGCTGGATCCTGACTCTTCATTTTGGATTTTCGAGATAACTTAGAAATCAAGTTACCCTAAATCCAAATCCCTTCAAAAATGAATCTCATCCTTGCACATGTATTTATCCTCATCCACCAAGCATTTAGGATTGAATAGAATTCTATTCTTTCCCTCTTTATAGTATTTGCAATATTTACATCTTGTATTTGCACTTTGACTTCTTGTAATTGCACTTTTGCACTTGGGCTTGGACTTGGGCTTGGATCTGGGCTTTTGGGCTTCATTAAGCTTTAATTCTTTATTTAATTTAATACTCAAGGTCTGCACACATTAAATAACAAAATATTAGTAAATGTGCATTATTATATGAATAAATGTGAAAATGTGATAGTAAATATGATGATAATTATGCATTTTTCACTACCAATCACACCCCCACACTTATCTTTTTGCTCGTCCTCGAGTAAAAATCAAAGAAAAAGAAAACTAATCTAGCTAACTCACTTTCGTAGGAATCACGGTTGCACTTAGCATGTGCAACAAGCCGTTAAACCCCTAGGTTACCCTAGAGGACGAGTGTTGTCTCGTGAGGGTTTTCAGCGGATTACACCCACAAAATCCATAAAAAGGAGAATATTCGAATTATATTTGAAGAGACTAAGTAGTCTATAAGTTTTAGGATTATCATTTTTATTCATTCTTAAACTTAGTCTTAATAAAGTGAATTGTTATTTATTTTAGGTAAGAATCAAAATTGAATTTTTGTATAGTCTTTTTCGTTACCAAAAATCATATGCATCCTTATGAATTTTTACTAGAAATTCCTTAACTTGGACTCTCATGCCTCTTTATTATTTTTATAACATCATCTAATTTTCTTTCGTGTAAGTATCAAGGCTTCTTGAGGCCCTTATACCTAACTAATTGACTAATAGATGTGTTAATACATGTATAATATTTCTCAGTTTTCTTAGGCTTTCTAATCCACCAATGTAGCGAACTTAAAGTCGGTGGCTCCCAAACCGGTCGGCTTTAGGCACCAGGTGAGAAAACACCCCGCGGACTCAAATTCGGATGAACTAGGCCACAAAACTAAGGACTTTATTTTATTTAGAACTCACCTTTAGGCGTGAATACTTATGCTTCTTGAGGCACATGTATCCAGCTTAATTGGTGATTTTTTTTTATTTTTTTATATGAGGCACAAGGGTCTTTGTCTTAGAATCCTAGATATGTATTAGGTATGCACAAGGGTCTTTGTCTTAAATCCTAGATATGTATTAGATATGTATTAGATATGTATTAGGCGTGGGCCGCGTTTCCGCGGCCATAGTCTGATCTCTGGCCGCGCGCTTTCGCGCGTGGCCTCCTCTGGTCCGTCCATCTGGGCATATGCTTCTGGAAGCTGGATCCTGGCTCTTCATTTTGGATTTTCGAGATAACTTAGAAATCAAGTTACCCTAAATCCAAATCCCTTCAAAAACGAATCTCATCCTTGCACATGTATTTATCCTCATCCACCAAGCATTTAGGATTGGATAGAATTCTATCATTTCCCTCTTTGTAGTATTTGCAATATTTACATCTTGTATTTGCACTTTGACTTCTTGTAATTGCACTTTTGCACTTGGGCTTGGACTTGGGCTTGGATCTGGGCTTTTGGGCTTCATTAAGCTTTAATTCTTTATTTAATTCAATACTCAAGGCCTGTACACATTAAATAACAAAATATTAGTAAATGTACATTATTATATGAATAAATATGAAAATGTGATAGTAAATATGATGATAATTATGCATTTTTCACTACCAATCATACCCCCACACTTATCTTTTTGCTCGTCCTCGAGTAAAAATCAAAGAAAAAGAAAATCTAATCTAGCTAACTCACTTTCGTAGGAATCACGGTTGCACTTAGCATGTGCAACAAGCCGTTAAACCCCTAGGTTACCCTAGAGGACGAGTGTTGTCTCGTGAGGGTTTTCAGCGGATTACACCCACAAAATCCATAAAAAGGAGAATATTCGAATTATATTTGAAGAGACTAAGTAGTCTATAAGTTTTAGAATTATCATTTTTATTCATTCTTAAACTTAGTCTTAATAAAGTGAATTGTTATTTATTTTAGGTAAGAATCAAAATTGAATTTTTGTATAGTCTTTTTCGTTACCAAAAATCATATGAATCCTTATGAATTTTTACTAGGAATTCCTTAACTTGGACTCTCATGCCTCTTTATTATTTTTATAACATCATCTAATTTTCTTTCGTGTAAGTATCAAGGCTTCTTGAGGCCCTCATAGCTAACTAATTGACTAATAGATGTGTTAATACATGTATAATATTTCTCAGTTTTCTTAGGCTTTCTAATCCACCCATGTAGCGAACTTAAAGTCGGTGGCTCCCAAACCGGTCGGCTTTAGGGCACCAGGTGAGAAAACACCCCGCGGACTCAAATTCGGATGAACTAGGCCACAAAACTAAGGACTTTATTTTATTTAGAACTCACCTTTAGGCGTGAATACTTATGCTTCTTGAGGCACATGTATCCAGCTTAATTGGTGATTTTTTTTTTATATGAGGCATAAGGGTCTTTGTCTTAGAACCCTAGATATGTATTAGGTATGCACATTTTATTAAGGTAAAAATTAAGACTAACTACTTATTCAATTTCTCCTCCTATACCTAAAAATTCAACAATTCATTTATTTTGACCAGTTTTTCGAAATCCTAATCATGACTTTCCTAATTCTTAAAACTAACTTAGATTTCTTTCAAGAAATAAGTCAAAGTATTATCCTTTTTATAATAATATATATTTTTATATTTTTTTATGCAATAAATAAAGAGAAAAAAAATATTTCTATTTTCTTTTATATATATATATATATATTTTTATATTACATATATTACATACCCTTCCCCCACACTTGTTTCATGCATTATCCCTAATGTATGAATGAAATGCATGGATGCATGAACTGGCAGAAAGATATAGTTACCGATACAGTGGGTCAAAAAGACCCATGGCTGCATTTACTTCCGGTACTGACTCCAAAAAGATTTTAAGACGTTGACCATTTACCTTGAATGCATTGCCATTTTTGGGGTCGTAAATCTCTATGGCTCCGTGTGGAAACACAGTCTTAACAATGAAGGGCCCTGTCCATCTTGACTTCAACTTGCCAGGAAAGAGATGAAGTCTAGAGTTATAGAGTAAAACTTTTTGTCCTTGGACAAACGTTTTTCTCGTGATGAACTTGTCATGAAAAACCTTAACTCTATCCTTCGCAATCTTCGCATTGTCGTATGCTTCATTCCTTAATTCCTCTAGTTCAGAAATTTACAATTTCCGAAGCTCACCGGCCTTATCTAGATCGAAATTTAGCTGCTTAATTGCCCATAGGGCCCGGTGCTCTATCTCAACAGGAAGGTGGCAAGCCTTTCCAAAGACTAGTCTGTAGGGAGACATTCCTAAAATCGTCTTAAAGGCAGTCCTATATGCCCATAGGGCATCCACCAGTTTGGTGGACCAGTCCTTCCTATTCTGATTCACAGTTTTCTCCAAGATGAGCTTGACTTGCCTATTAGAAACTTCTACCTGTCCGCTAGTTTGAGGATGGTAGGGCGTAGACAATTTGTGAGTTATGGCATATTTTCGCATAAGAGCTTCAAAAGTTCTATTGCAAAAATGTGTGCCATTGTCACTAATGATGGCTTGAGGGATTCCAAAGCGTGAGATGATATTATCTTTCAAGAATTTGACAACAACTTTGTTGTCATTTGTCTTGCAAGGGATAGCTTCAACCCATTTTGACACGTAGTCTACGGCCAAAAAGATGTATTGGTGCCCAAACGAATTAGGGAAGGGTCCCATAAAATCGATGCCCCAGACATCGAAAAGTTCTACTTCTAGAATAGGATTTAGGGGCATCATATTTCGTTTGAAAATTCTTCCTATCATTTGACATCTTGCGCAAGTTTTGCAATACTCAAATGCGTCTCTAAACACGGTTGGCCAATAAAAGCCACTTTGGAGGATCTTTTCGACAGTTTTGCGAGGACTAAAGTGTCCACCGCAAGCGAACTCATGACAGAAAGCTAGAACACTTCTAATTTCCTCGTCGGGGACACATCTCCTAATGATTTGGTCGCTACAATATTTGAAAAGATAAGGATCTTCCCACATGTAATACCGGACTTGAGACAAGAATCGGTATCTATCCTGTTTTGACCAATTAGGTGGTGTTTGGTCTGTGACTAAGTAATTTACTATGTCAGCAAACCATGGCTCCTTAGAGATGGCTAGAAGTTGTTCATCGGGGAAATTGTCATTGATGGGCAGTTCGTCAGAAGGTGCGTTTGGCACACGAGAGAGATGGTCTGCTACGACATTTTCGACACCTTTTTTATCTCGAATTTCGAGATCGAATTCTTGAAGGAGAAGGATCCAACGAACGAGTCGGGCCTTCGTATCTTTTTTAAGCATAAGGTATCGAAGTGCAGAATGGTCAGTGAAAATCGTGGTCTTGGTCCCTAGTAGGTATGGGCGGAATTTCTCCAAAGCGAACACTACTGCCAAGAATTCCTTCTCGGTTGTAGTATAGTTCATTTGGGCGTCATTGAGCGTCCTACTCGAATAATAGATCACGTGCTGCTTGCTATCCTTACGTTGTCCTAAGACAGCACCTATCGCAAAATCTGAGGCATTGCACATGATCTCAAAAGGCTTGAACCAGTCCGGAGGTGAGATGATAGGTGCAGAAATAAGTTCCACTTTCAACTTTTCCCACGCACTATTGCACCTATTGTCAAATATGAAGGGCACGTCTTTAGCTAGAAGGTTTGTAAGGGGTCTAGCAATTTTGCTAAAATCCTTAATGAACCTACGATAAAACCCAGCGTGTCCTAAGAAAGATCGAATGTCCTTCACACATCGTGGAATTGAAAGTTTGGCTATGATATCCACCTTAGCCTTGTCCACCTTAATCCCTTCCCTAGATATCTCATGACCTAGGACAATCCCATGCTGCACCATGAAGTGACACTTTTCCCAATTGAGGGTCAAGTTCTTTTCGGTGCACCTACTCAACACTAGCTCCAAGTGATGGAGACACTGGTCAAATGAATTCCCATAGACGGAGAAGTCATCCATGAAAATCTCTAAGAAACGCTCAACCATATCAGAAAACAGGCTTAACATACAACGTTGGAATGTGGCGGGGGCATTACATAGGCCGAAAGGCATTCGACGGTAGGCAAATGTCCCAAATGGGCACGTGAACGTTGTCTTTTCTTGGTCCTTCGGGCTATAGGGATTTGGTTATACCCTGAATAACTGTCCAAGAAGCAGTAATACTCATGACCGGCTAATCTTTCCAGCATTTGGTCAATAAATGGGAGGGGAAAATGATCTTTCCTAGTGGCTGCGTTCAACTTGCGATAGTCTATGCATACTCTAACCTTGGTAGGCAATCGTGTTTGCACTAACTCATGCTTATCGTTTTCTACCACAGTAAAGCTGGACTTCTTAGGGACCACATGCATTGGGCTAACCCATTCGCTATCAGAAATGGGATAAATAATCCCATTATCTAACAGTTTCACTATTTCGGCTTGTACAGCCTCCTGCATAAGTGGGTTTAGCCTACACTGTGGATCCCTCTTCGGTCTAACCCCTTCCTCTAGATGGATACGATGCTGGACTATCGTAGGGCTCAGTCCCTTGATATCTGCCATAGTCCAACCAATGGCTTCCCTATGTCTCCTAAGGGTTGCCAGTAGGTCTTCCTCTTGCCTATTAGTCAAATTGGATGCAACTATGACCGGTAACGTCTCTTGTTCACCTAGGTAGGCGTACTTAAGATTTTTAGGCAAGGCTTTTAACTCCAAAGAAGGAGGTGGCTCGATGGGTGGAGGTGTTATGCTAGAATCTCCCATCTCTATAGAACTCAGATTTGATTCCCATTCGATCTCATCAAGGCTGAGACCACTTGCTTCTAAGTCTTCCTCTTCCTCTGACTCTAGTGTGATCTCCTCATTGTGCTCACTCGTCATGTTTTCAATGAAGTTAACCTCAAAGGGTTAGTCGGTCACATCGTAGGATGCTTACCTAGGTTGAAAACATTGACTTCCTTGGTCATATCCCCAAAAGTCAGTCTCATGGATCCGTTTCTACAATTTATGATTGCATTTGCGGTTGCTAGGAACGGTCTTCCTAAGATGACGGGAGTTTGAGATCTAGGATTAGACACAGGTTGTGTCTCTAAGACAATGAAATCGACTGGGTAAATGAATTCTCTCAACCGTATGAGAACGTCATTGATCTCTCCCTTAGGAACTTTGATAGAGCGGTCAGCCAACTGAATAGTAACTTGGGTCGGGTTGAGTTCACCTAATCCAAGTTGTTGATATAAGGAGAAAGGGAGCAAATTGATGCTAGCTCCTAAATCGAGGAGTGCTCGATTGATTTCAGCTCGACCTATGGTGTAAGAGATGGTGGGGCAACCAGGGTCCTTATACTTAATAGGGATCTGGTTGGACAATAGCTCACTAATGTTAGTGGCTAGAAAAACCTTCTTAGGCACATTAGTCTTTCTTTTTTTGGTGCACATGTCCTTAAGGAATTTGGCATAACTAGGGACCTGTTGGATTGCATCAAGAAGTGGGATGTTGAGCCTAACTTGATTGAACACCTCTAATAATTTCTCCATATGTGCATTGTTGTTGCTTCTAAGCCTTATTTGGAAATGGAGCTATAGGCTGGTGCACCTGTCCTGCTGACTTTCAACTTCAGTTTCATTGGAGCTGGGTGGAGAAGGAGTGGAGCTAGATGGAATGGATGACTGAGATGGATCCTGTGGCATGGATACTTGATTATCAACTTGTTTTTCCGATCTAAGTGTATGAACCATGTGACACTGGTTTGGGTCTTGAGCCTCATTGGCTGGCCTAGCATTCCTAGGATTTGGCAATGGTTGACTCGGTAGGGTACCCCTCTGTCTCTCTTGTTGGTTCAATTGGATCTCTATCCTAGTTAAGACTTGAGCCAGCGTGTCGTGGCTTTTAACTAGAGTGTCCATCTTTCTTTCCAAATTTGAAAGTCTTGTCTCCATTTGTGAATTTTGGAAAGACGGTGGAGGATTTTGACTAGGGAAATTTTGTTGATAGGGCGGATTTTGGAAATTGTTGGAGAATTTGGGCCTAATTTGATCATTGTTGCTTGGGCCCCACGAGAAATTAGGATGATTTCTCCAACCAGGATTGTAGGTGGGTGAATAAGGATTGTTGGCGGGCCTTGTGAAGGCCGCACTCATATGTTCGGGCAAGCTTTGATGCGCGATGAAGACAGGACATTCCTCGAACACATGGTTCATATCTTGACAATAAGTACAGCCCGCCGAAGATGTTGGGCTGACTTGGTTCACAGAGACTGGCTCTTTAGTTTCAAGAGCCTCTAGTCTTCGCATAACAGCAGCTAACTTAGCATCGGTTGCTACGTTAGCCTTAATGGAATGGATACCTCCTTTAGAAGAAGTGGGGTCATTAGTCCTAAATTTTTCCGGAGTAGGTTCCCATTGGATGGTATTATTAGCTAATTCTTCATATAATAACCATCCTTCATCTTCGTTCTTTTGCAGAAATCCTCCTTGGCACATGGATTCTAACAGCGTTTTAGTAGGATAATCTAATCCATCATATAGAACTTGGCAAAGTCGCCATTTCTCTATCCCATGGTGAGGGCATTGGGCAAGGAGGTCCTTAAAACATTCGAAGTATTTCCAAAAAAGGTTCATTGGCTGTTTGCTTAAACTGTAGGATGTTCTTCCTAATCAGTGCAGTCTTGTGAACGGGATAAAATTTCTTTAAGAAGGCCTTAATGAAATTATCCTAAGTAGATATTGAACCGGCCTCTAGACTGTAGAGCCATTTCTTTGCTAAATCCTTCAACGCAAAGGGGACAAACCTAAGTTTGAGGGCATCTTTTCCTAACTTAGGTATATTCATCATGAGACATACTTCGTCAAATTCCCTTATGAAGAAGTATGCATCCTCAGATTCAAGTCCATGAAATTTGGGAAGGGTGTTGATGTATTGTGGCTTGAGTTCAAATGGGTCAACACCTTCATTAGTAAGCTTGATGCAAGAAGGAAGAGAGGTTCTAATAGGATAGAACCTATCTTGGAGTGACTGTGGTTGTGCCATGTGTGAGTCGGGCTTTTGCTCGGGTGGTGAACTAGTTCTAGTTAGCCTGGATGTAAGTCGGTCTCTCGACCAAGCGGGCATGCACAATTAGCAAACAAGTTCACCCAATCAACAAAAAAAAGAAAACAAACAAAAATTCCTATTCTAGGGTTATCCTTGACCTAGACGACTCCTAACTTTAGACTGTCCTTAGGAGGTCTATTGCCGACGTTAACCACAAGCTAATCGGCCAGGTAGGTGGCAAGACCGGTGGGAGGTTTTCCGTCAGAGACGTTCCTTAATTAAATAACCACCGTTCTTCGGGCTTTCGGCCCTCAATCCCCTGCCTAGACACCAATTTGACAAGAGTTAATTTCGAACAATTTTTCTCCTTCGGTCAATCTCCTATTGAGTCCGAGTTAACCTAGGGCCAACGTCTAGTCAAATTTTACTTAAGGTTAGGGTTGTGAGTGTGACGGATATGATTTGTGGGCCAAGGAAGGGTGATGAAATCCCCACCTTATCTTGTTTATGGGTTATGCCCTTAAGATATTTTTGTGTACGTGTAAAGCCGCAGAAAAGTAATCACTCAAGAAAGCAGTAAATCAACCAAGAGTGTTTCCTAATCTATATGCTATGCAAACGTACCTTGTCGCCAGCACTCTTCAACAGAATTAAAAAAAAATTAAAAATAGACACGTGCCCTAAATGCAAGTCTAATTTTTTTTTTATTATCAACAAATGGGTTAATGTTATTAATTAGCAGTTGCAGAGTGATCACAAAGAAATTTAATCACAGCAGTAAGCAATATTTGCAATTCGGAGCAACCTGCAGAAAATTTGATGAGTAGTGAACTACTCTTGCCGCGGAAATGCGGCTATTGCCGCGGAACCGCGGCAAAGGAGTAGGCTCTGATGCTCTGCCTTCGAGGGCAGAGGCACAGAGTTGCTATGTGTCCTCGCTGCTGCTTTGTTTTCCTGTTCTCTGTATCTGGAAACAGAAAGAATAAATGATTGGTCACTAATGTTGCACATTTATTATTATATTTCCATACTTATTATAGAATAAAATCTGCTTTGTCCTAATTAAATGTTTAATTTATTTGCAGGCCCATTCCTTAAGGAGATGAAGAGAAACAAGCCCAAAAGCCCACCAAATTCTGATTAATTCAGAATAAATTTGAAATGAAGAAATCAGGGCAAAATCTTGGCATATAAGGAAGGTTTAGAAGAATCCTCCTTGAATCAAGATGAAGAAATCAGGGCAAAATCTTGGCATATAAGGAAGGTTGAGAAGAATCCTCCCTGTGGGCAAAATCTTGGTATATAAGGAAGGTTGAGAAGAATCCTCCCTAAATCAAGGCAAAATCTTGGCATATAAGGAAGGTTGAGAAGAATCCTCCCTGAATCAAGCACAATCAAAGGCTGTTTTGTCAACTTTTGAAGAAAAAACAAGAAAATCAGAAGAAGATACGGGAAATACATCAGACCAGGAGATTCCCCCAATCTTCCTGGGATCTTCTCCTTTAGGTTTTTTGCCTATAAATACTGGTTTTAGCTGAGCAGGGAGAAGGAAGGCAGATTAGGATTTAGCCTAGTTTTCATTCTTTGTAGTTTAGGTTTTTCTTTTCTTTTTATGTAACTTGTATGTAAGCTTAGGTTAGATGAAGATTCATGTAAGTAAGAGAGAGAGGCTGATGTTGAGAGTGACACCGACGATGTACCCTCCTCCTTTCTTCCATTGTCTCTGCAATTAATAAAGGTAAAAGTTCTTTTTATGTTCGTATTTTCTTTTGTTTCGTCTTCCTCTTCTACTTTACCTTGGTTGTTGTTGTTGAGTTTACAAGTGAATTCCAAAGCAAGTATAACTAAGCTACGTGAGAGCCAGCGATAGTTCATGAAGACGTTCTCCTCCTCCAAGATCCGCATCACTTCGTTCTTGCTAGGCTTGACGATATAATGTGCACGGGGACTGAGCTCGAGCTTATGATCTATGCGTTGAACGCCTCCGAAACAAAGGTAGAACATGCAACGGTTTCCAGGTAGGTCATCACTCAACCTAGGTAAGTATTTCTTCATCTTCTTTCCTTTCTTTCATTTGTGTAAATTATATCACCACCTCTTCCAACTCTTTTTCCTCCACTTCATTTGTACATATTCGCTTCATTATTTTCTGATTTTTCCACCTTCTTCATCTCTCATTTTCTTCTTAATTTTAACTATAACTTTCTTTTTCATTTTTATAACTTGAAATCCAAAGAAGAATCTTCATTTTGTTTTCTTAACGATTTCAATACAAGAACGTAAATGCTTCTATCGCAAAACCCTCCTTGTGGATCACGACCCGCATAGCCACTTGCTATAGCGGAAGAATTGAGCACTTGCACATTTTATTATAAGTTCTGAAATTTCGTATTTTCG
This sequence comes from Agave tequilana, assembly GCA_038442645.1. NCBI lineage: Eukaryota > Viridiplantae > Streptophyta > Magnoliopsida > Asparagales > Asparagaceae > Agave > Agave tequilana. The sequence goes on from JAVJIF010033072.1 coordinate 178,457, forward strand.
TGCAGGTTTTGCCTCAATCAAATTTTGGCGCTGTTGCCGGGGAGGGTAATGGTTTTTATTGAAATCTGATTTATATTGAATTTTTAGAACTAAAATGAATTTTCTTCTCTGTTGCAGGTTATAGGGCAAGCAAAGCAGGAAAAAAGGATTGCAGAAACATATAAGTGGTCTTGGGCCTCTGTTCTAGAAAACAGAGACCAAGTACCCTCTGAATTGCTTTGCAAAATTCTAGTTTTCTGCAACTTTATTTCTTATATGCAATCACATAAGCCTGCTAATAATCAACAGTAAAACATTTGTTGAAAAGATAAAAAAATTGATTAGACGTTTGCATTTTAGGCACGTGTCTTTTCAATTCATTTATTTTTACTGTTGAAGAGTGTTGGAGCAAGGTACGTACGCATTGCATCTAGAATAGGACTATCTCTTGGTTGATTTACATCGCTTTGAGTGAATCTTATTTACATATCTTGTACACTTGCACAAACTTATCTTAAGGGCACTAACCCATAACAAGATAAGGTGGGGATTTAATCACCCTTCCTTAGCCCAAAAATCAGATTCCAAGCACTCACTAACCCAAGCCTAACTAAAAATGAGTAGACGTTGGTCCTAGGGACATCTCGGACTCAATTAGGAGATCATCCTAAGGGAGAAAAGTGTTGGAATTTGACTCTTGTAAAATCAGTGTCTAGGAAAGGGATTAAGGGCCGAAAGCCCGAAGGTTGGTGGTTATTTAATTAAGGAACGTCTTTGACGGAAACCTCCCACCAACCTTGCCCTGACCTGGCTGATTAGCTTGTGGTCAAAGTCTGCATTGGACCTCCCGTGGACAGTCTAACCAGTTAGGAGTCGTCTAGGTCATAGGTCTACCCTAACTTAGATTAGAATTTTTTTCTTTTTCTTTGTTTATTTGTTTGTTTTTCTTTCTTTTTGTTTTTATTCTATTGTGTGATATGGACCATAATAATAATTTTTTCAACTACAATAATAATCCATATTACACACCGACTTCATTTTCGGATATTACCAACCTGGCAAATCATAACTTTGACCAACCTAGTGTGCCGGATTGGTCTTATCCGAATCAATATAACCCATGTCCCCCATCGTATGACTATAATTTTCATAACGATTTCAACTCTTCACGGAGTCAGTGGGGATTCACCTACCCCGAGTCAGATTTTCAACCAAATTGTCCTCCTTCTCCACCCAGTCCATATTATGTTCAAGATTCATACTCAGTTCCACCCGTCCAAAATAGGAAACCATCAATTATGGAAATGAGTATGCGTGAGTCCAAACATAAATCTCAAAATCTGATGGACTCACAATTTCACTACCACTTCCAAGACAATTCTTCATCTTTTCATCAAAACAATGAACCTATCAACTATGAAAAGATGCTTGAAGCCATGACTCAGGCTCAAAACACTCGTAACCGTGACATAGATATGATGGTCGAATCTCTACGTTCCCACCGTCCTGATGTCACTAACTATTCTGTTAGAGCCGAAGAATCATGTAGTTTTGGAAATCAAGATTCCATTTCAGAACAACCATTTGAACTTGCCCAAACTCCAAATTTTGAAAAAGATATTGACAGTTTAGCAAGTTATCCTTTTCCTGAAATAGAACTTGAAAATGAATATGATCCTGAACCCCAACTTAGTGATTCTATTTTACTTCCCGATTCGATTATGACTCCGGTATCTTCACCTGATTTCGATCTTTTTCCGGAGTCAACATTGGATCCTATACCAATTCATAATGAAATTGAATCACCCATCTTTGAGGATCATATTGAACTTGACCAATTATACACTTTTGAAGATCCTATTGACAAATTGGCAAGTTCTCATTTTTATGATATTGAACTCAATGAGATATGTGACCTAGATTCTCAAATTTGTGATCCAGTTCAACTTTCTGAATCAATATTGACTCCTGTTCTATTACCAAACTTGAATAATATTCTAGAGTCGGTTTTGATTCCATCACCTCTCATCCCTGAACTAGAATCACCCATATTAGGTCACATTCCATTGTTGGAAAATACATGTGGACTTGAGTTTCAACTTCTTGACTTGGACCCAATTTTTGAACTTATTTCGACTCCTGAACCTTTACTTGACTTAAGTCACCTTCCTGAGTCGGTATTAGTTCCTGTCCTTCCTGAGTCCAAGTCAACTGTTCTATCATTTCATACTCCATTCTGGGACGAGGTGGTTGACAAATTTGACTCCGAAATTAGTTATGGAATATGGAAATTAGATGGGGTTAAATATTTAATAAAGATCCTTCATGGATTTATCTTTTTAATGGGTTATATTAAAGATATTTCTGTGGGTTCCTCCGAGACCCAAGAAAAGTTGATTGGGCCGCGTTTCGTGGACCAATCAACCGCCACCGGAACCACCACCTTAAGGTAACCTTTTCCTTCCCTTTCTTCTTTTTCATGCATCTATGCATTAATTCATACATTGAGGACAATGCATGAGATAGGTGTGGGGGAGGGTCTAACATAACTTTCTTTTTTGTTTAAAAAATAAAAAATAAAAAAATTAACATTTTCTTTACTTTTAAAAACTTTTTGAAAATAGAAACAATATTTTGACATATTTTTTGTAAGAAATTAAGTTAATTTTAAGGAATAGGAAAATCTAAATTAGGATTTCTTATACTTGGTCAAAATAAGATTATTTGTTTGATTTTTAGGGTTAGGAAGAAAATTTGTCAAAGTAATTTAGTCTTGATCTTTACCTTGATGAAATATGCACCCTTCATACACTTACACACTTAGGGTTCAAAAACAAAGATTCTTATGCCTTATAAAAAAAAAAGATAAACAAATCTAATTATTGATTAGCTAGGTGCTTTGGCCTAAGAAAGCCTTAGTATTTATGCGAAAGATGATTAGATAAGTTTGAAAAGAAATATATATATAAAAATCCTCTGATTAAGCTGGGTATTTGTGCCTAATAAAGCATAAGTGTTCACGCCTAAAAGAGGTCCATATAATAAAATCCTTAGTTTTGTGGCCTTGTTTGCTTGAGTCCTTAAGTCCGAGGGGTGTCTTCTCACCCGGTGCCCTAAGGCCATCTGGTTTGGGAGTCATCGATTAAAGGCTCGTTACATGGGCAGATTAGAAAGCCTAAACTAAGGAATAATACCACCAAAAAAATTATATATATATAAATAAGGCAAAAGAGTTAGAGTTAAGAACCCTTAGTCAAAATTTTCACAGTCACAAGGTGCATATGACTTAGGGTAAAGTAATAGACTAGATGAGAAGTACAATTTAACTCCTTACTTTGATTAATAACAAATTTTTGAATAGAGACCAAGTTTAGGAATGAAAAATTCAGTTTTCCTATAACTTATAGATTGCTTAAATCTTACAATTATATTTCAAATATTTTTCTCTTTCAAAATGCTTTTCGAAAATACTAACTCTTTGTTTCTCTTTCTTTATGGATTTTGTGGGTGTAATCCACTGAAAACCCTCACGAGACAAAACTCGTCCTCTAGGGGAAACCTAGAGGTTTAACGGCTTGTTGCACATGCTCAGTGCAATCGCGTGACCTGCGAAAGTGGTCTAATAATCCTTAGTATAGTTTAGTTGTTTTGCTCGAGGACGAGCAAAAGATAGGTATGGGGGTGTGATTGGTCACTAATGTTGCACATTTATTATCATATTTCCATACTTATTATAGAATAAAATCTGCTTTGTCCTAATTAAATGTTTAATTTATTTGCAGGCCCATTCCTTAAGGAGATGAAGAGAAACAAGCCCAAAAGCCCACCAAATTCTGATTAATTCAGAATAAATTTGAAATGAAGAAATCAGGGCAAAATCTTGGCATATAAGGAAGGTTTAGAAGAATCCTCCTTGAATCAAGATGAAGAAATCAGGGCAAAATCTTGGCATATAAGGAAGGTTGAGAAGAATCCTCCCTGTGGGCAAAATCTTGGTATATAAGGAAGGTTGAGAAGAATCCTCCCTAAATCAAGGCAAAATCTTGGCATATAAGGAAGGTTGAGAAGAATCCTCCCTGAATCAAGCACAATCAAAGGCTGTTTTGTCAACTTTTGAAGAAAAAATAAGAAAATCAGAAGAAGATACGGGAAATACATCAGACCAGGAGATTCCCCCAATCTTCCTGGGATCTTCTCCTTTAGGTTTTTTGCCTATAAATACTGGTTTTAGCTGAGCAGGGAGAAGGAAGGCAGATTAGGATTTAGCCTAGTTTTCATTCTTTGTAGTTTAGGTTTTTCTTTTCTTTTTATGTAACTTGTATGTAAGCTTAGGTTAGATGAAGATTCATGTAAGTAAGAGAGAGAGGCTGATGTTGAGAGTGACACCGACGATGTACCCTCCTCCTTTCTTCCATTGTCTCTGCAATTAATAAAGGTAAAAGTTCTTTTTATGTTCGTATTTTCTTTTGTTTCGTCTTCCTCTTCTACTTTACCTTGGTTGTTGTTGTTGAGTTTACAAGTGAATTCCAAAGCAAGTATAACTAAGCTACGTGAGAGCCAGCGATAGTTCATGAAGACGTTCTCCTCCTCCAAGATCCGCATCACTTCGTTCTTACTAGGCTTGACGATATAATGTGCACGGGGACTGAGCTCGAGCTTATGATCTATGCGTTGAACGCCTCCGAAACAAAGGTAGAACATGCAACGGTTTCCAGGTAGGTCATCACTCAACCTAGGTAAGTATTTCTTCATCTTCTTTCCTTTCTTTCATTTGTGTAAATTATATCACCACCTCTTCCAACTCTTTTTCCTCCACTTCATTTGTACATATTCGCTTCATTATTTTCTGATTTTTCCACCTTCTTCATCTCTCATTTTCTTCTAACTTTAACATACTTTTTTTTCATTTTCATAACTTTAAAAATAGAGAAGAATCTTCGCTTATGTTCATAAGATTTCAATAAAGAACTGTAACGCTTCCATCGCAAACCCTCCTTGTGGATCACGACCCGCATAGCCACTTGCTATAGCGGTAAGAATTGAGCACTTGCACATTCTCTTTTTAAGTTCTATAATCTCGTATTTTTTGTGCAGGTCAGCCTCAATCAATAAAAAATAATTAGTTTGAGAAAATTGTGTCGTTCCTTCCCCGGCGACAGCGCCAAAATTTTGATTGAGATTTAAGAATTTATAAATAATAAGAATCAGTTGTAGAGTTCTTAGTCTCAATGCTATCCGCTGTAGCAAGGGCCAAAGCGGGTCGTGATCCTCAGGGAAGGATGCGATGCAAGCTTTTCGGCCGATTCCTCTGTATCTTCAAAATATGAGAAAAGAGATTAGATTTGAGATATATATATGAATGTAAAGATGTGATTTTACTGATCTTCTACCACAACCCATAGTGCAAGTTAAGGATATTGATCATCATATTGGAATACATGGACTCTATCCTAGGTTTTCTAGAAGATATGCAAGCAAGAGAAAAAGACTTTAGAATCTAACTAGCGACACTCCTAAAGATCCAACACGCTTTCATCCTAACATCTAAGCACAACGTAAAAGAAGATTTACCTTGAAGTTACGTTGTCAAAGTTCTTAAGCATGAAATGTGAAAAATTACTTAAAGGTGTGACTTTAGATTATGAAACTAATCATCATTTAGTCTTCAAGCATTCTACCTTAAACCTAGGGTTTCTAAAAAAATGTCATCAATCTGATCAATGCTTAACTGCTCTAGGGTTGCTTTAAGAATCTCAGCAAACCACAATAGGAAATTAGTTCATCATTTTTTTTATCTTTTCAATTTATTTAATTTTTTTATGTTGTTTAATAAGAAGAATTGAGAAAGAAAGGAAACAAATAAATCAGAAGATCGCAGATTAAAAACTAAACCAGAGAGATCACAAAATAAAAGCAAAATTAAATAGCAGAGAATTAAATGGGAAAAAGGTAACCTTTATTCGAAAAACGTCTCCCAAATACAAGCTCCTTCTCCTCCACAATGTACTCAAAATGAAATTACAAACTTTGCAGAAATTTTAAAGAAATAGCTAAAGAAAACCCTAATCTCTCTCTGGATGCCCTCTCTGCTGCGCCTGCAGGGGTATTTATAAGTGCAGAAGGTGATAGAGTCCCGGATAAACTCCTCCACGAAAACTGGTAGATGGATAAGGCAGGATTGCCGCGGAAATGCGGCGTGGGCCGCGTTTCCGCGGCCATAGTCTGATCTCTGGCCGCGCGCTTTCACGCGTGGCCTCCTCTGGTCCGTCCATCTGGGCATATGCTTCTGGAAGCTGGATCCTGGCTCTTCATTTTGGATTTTCGAGATAACTTAGAAATCAAGTTACCCTAAATTCAAATCCCTTCAAAAACGAATCTCATCCTTGCACATGTATTTATCCTCATCCACCAAGCATTTAGGATTGGATAGAATTCTATCCTTTCCCTCTTTGTAGTATTTGCAATATTTACATCTTGTATTTGCACTTTGACTTCTTGTAATTGCACTTTTGCACTTGGGCTTGGACTTGGGCTTGGATCTGGGCTTTTGGGCTTCATTAAGCTTTAATTCTTTATTTAATTCAATACTCAAGGCCTGCACACATTAAATAACAAAATATTAGTAAATGTGCATTATTATATGAATAAATGTGAAATGTGATAGTAAATATGATGATAATTATGCATTTTTCACTACTAATCAAAGAGCTATCTGTCCTTGTGAGAAATGTAAAGAGAATGTACCGCAAGAATAAACTCAACTATAAAAAGCGATGGGAAGGGAAGGAAGAGAAAAGGATCATAAGCTACAATTGTCGGAAACCCGGACACATCATGGCCAATTGTCCCGATTTCAAGAAAAAGATGACTTCCTCCTTGAAGCAAAAGAGGCCGTTGAAAAGAAGGTATACAAAGCCACTTGGGATTCGAAAAGTGAATCCGAAGATGAAGTCGACACGGCAAATATGTGTTTCATGGCAAACACACCCAAGGTAACTACTCAACCTCTTGATGATGAAAGTGAAATAAGTAGAGAAATGTTAGTACATGCTTTTGTTGAACTTTCTGAAAGTTTTGATGATAAAAAGGTAGAATGATCAAATTGAAAAAGGAAATTGAGATGCTTAAAAATCAACTTGCATTTTCTTCAAAAGAAAAAGATGAACTTTCTTCTAATCTTATTTCAATAAAAAGAGAGTTTGATGCTTATAAAGTTGCTTGTAAAGCTAAATTTTCAAAAATTGATGAAAATGAATTATCCTTGTTAAAAACTAAAATCAATGATTTTGAAAATATTTTAAAAGAATGTGCTTTTAACACTAATAATTAGAAGAAATATTTTCAAAGAAGCATATGTACACTCCACATGCTAAAAATGATAAAACAAATCATGCTAAAAATTTTCATGCTCATCATGCCAACACAACACATGTCACTCATGTTAAAACTACTCATGCTCACAATTCACATGTTCGTAAGCCACATGCTCATTATGCTTTTAAATATGGTAGAATTTATAAATGTACTTATTGTGGCCGGAATGGCCATTTGGCAAAATTTTGCTATGATCATATAAATAGGACAAATAATCTTGTGTGGGTTCGAAACACTAACTCTCTAGGACTCAAGAAAATGTGGGTACCAAAATCAAGTCCTAAATTATTTGATGTAGGTACACACCAAGGCTCCAAGACGTAAGGAGCGGTGGTACCTTGATAGTGGTTGTTCAAGACATATGACATGGGATATCAACAACTTCACAACCCTATCAAGGTACGTTGAAGGTGGCACCGTCACCTTCAGAGATGACTCCAAGGGCATCATCATCGGTATAGGTAACATTAAGATTGGCGCATCTCCTTTAATAGAAAATGTTGTTCTTGTTGATGGGCTTAAACATAACTTGCTTAGTATAAGTCAACTTTGTGATCGTGGTCTCAAAGTTGTGTTTGATGAATCTTCTTGTAAAATTTTTGATTGTAAAACCAATGATTGTATTCTCACTGGATTTCGTGAAAATAATGTCAATATTATTGACATGCTTAATTTGGATTGTTCTACTAAATGCTTGAATGCTTTTGATGAGATTTCATGGCTTTGGCATAGAAGATTAGGACATGCATCTTTTGATCATCTTACTAGAATTAATTCTAAGGAATTGGTGAAGGGTATCCTTACTTGAAGTTTGAAAAGACCGCATTTGTGGTGCGTGCCAACTTGGGAAACAAACCAAGTCTTCTTTCAAACCAATTAAGGATATCATGTCAACTAGGCCATTGGAATTGATTCACATGGATCTTTTTGGACTAACTAAAACTAAAAGCTTAAATGAAAGTAGATATGTTTTTGTTTTAGTTGATGATTTTTCTCGTTTCACTTGGGTTTTCTTTTTGGAACACAAAGATCAAACTTTTTCGCATTTTAAGATTTTTCAAAAAAGGGTTGAAAAAAAGGATTTTCAATTTAAAAATAAGAAGTTAAAGAGATGGAAAGTTTGTTAACCAACTCTTCATGACTTATTGTGATGAAAAGGGAATTAAGCATGAAATGTCATGTCCTAGACCTCCACAGCAAAATGGAGTGATTGAAAGGAAGAATAGAACTCTTCAAGAAATGGCTAGGACTATGATAAGTGAATATGGTCTCCCTCAATATTTATGGGCCGAGGCCGTAAACACCGCATGCTACATATCAAACCGTATTTATTTGTGTAAAAACACTTTCAAAACCTCTTTTGAAATTTATCATTTAAGAAAACCAAATGTTTCATACTTTAAAATTTTTAGATGCAAGTGTTTTGTTTTGAATACTAAAGATAATTTGGGTAAATTTGATGTTAAGGCTTATGAAGTATTATTTGTTGGATATTCTAGTACTAGCAAAGCTTATAGAGTATTCAATAAATCTTCTCATACTATTGAAGAATCTATGCATATTAAATTTGAAGAATCTAATACTATTGTTGAGAATGTTGTAGAGATTGACTCATTAGGTGAGGACATGGAGAAAATATCTTTGAAGGACTCACCCATTCAAGAAGAAAAGCAAGAATCTATTGGTGAAGTTCAAAAGGATGAAGTGGAAAACTCTCAACCACTTCCTAAAGATTGGAGATATGCTACAAATCATCTCAAGGATCTCATCATAGGTGATGTATCTAAAGGGGTAACCACTCGCTCCAAACTCCATGAATTATGTGGTAATTTTGCATTCATATCTCATTTTGAACCCAAAAATATCCTTGAAGCCGATCGTGACTCATATTGGTTGCTAGCTATGCAAGAAGAGCTCAATCAATTTGAGCACAACCAAGTTTGGCACCTTATTCCTAGACCCCACGATAGACCAATAATTGGTACTAAGTGGATTTTTAGGAACAAGTTGGATGAGTCAGGAAATGTTATTAGGAATAAGGCTAGGTTAGTGGCCCAAGGTTACATTCAAGTTGAAGGAATCGACTTTGAGGAGACCTTTGTACCTGTAGCACGGCTTGAAGCCATACGGATCACACTAGCTTTTGCATCTTTTAAAAATTTTAAACTTTTCCAAATGGATGTAAAAAGTGCTTTTTTAAATGGTTTTATTGATGAGGAAGTTTATGTTGAACAACCTCCCGGTCATCCAGATTTTGTTTTCAAACTTGATAAAGCATTATATGGTTTAAAACAAGCTCCAAGAAAAAAAATTCGGTAGCCCTCTCAACCGCCTAGGCGGAGTATGTTGCGGCGGGAGCTTATTGTGCACAAATCTTTTGGATAAAACAAACTCTCCTTGATTATGATTTGCATTATGACCATATAAACTTTTTTTGTGATAATACTAGTACTATACATATGACTAAGAATGCAAATCAACATAGTAAGACCAAGCACATTGAGATTAGATATCACTTTCTTAGAGATCATTTTGAGAAAGGTGATATTAAAATTGATTATGTTTCTTCCGATTTGCAACTTGCCGATATTTTCACTAAACCACTTGATTATAATAGATTTTTCTTTTATATGCGGTGAACTTAATGTTTGTGTTGTTGAATAAGAAAGTTTTCTTGCTAATATATCTCTTTTTAATGTATGACAAAAAGGGGGAGAAATATGTGTCATGATTTGGTGTTTTATTACTGTTTTATTGATAGTGTTTTATTGATGCTTTCGGTGTTTTATTGTTATCTCATGAAAATTTGTTTCGTTTTATTGATGGTGTTTTATTGTTATCTCATGAAAATTTATTTTATACTTGTTTAATATAGCATCATTTGAGGGAGAGTTTTTACCTCCCTTTTATATCTTATGTCATAACCTATATATGTTTTGTCATCATCAAAAAGGGGGAGATTGTTGGCCCAAGAGGTTACACTCTCCATTTGTTTAAGTTTTGATGATAACAAAATACATGAAACCTATATGGTACTAATAAGTTGTTTAGAATGAGTTTCAGGTTAGTACTATTCATGATGGTCCTTCTAATCTATTGCAAGAAATTATGATGCTTAAAGGCAAATGGCGAAAGACGACAGTTTCATAAAAGAGAAGGCTCTAGTTGGTGTAACGCGGCTCAGAGACTTTATTTCTGTGTTTTTATATTTTTAGTGTGTTAAAGAATAGTGTATAGTGTTGAAGCTCAATATTCCCCACACACAAGATTTTGCACATGATTTATTTTAAGGGTATCTCTCATATATACAAAATGTTTTTAAACATATTTTATTACTTACAAACTCCATTTTATATATTATACCAAGTCTTGATCAAAACTACTTTGAAAACTATCAAGATCTTCAAAACCTTTTTCAAAAGATTGATTTTTGGCCTGTTGCGGTCGACCGGACGGTCGACCGGCTCTGTTTCAGGTAAGAACGGTCGACCGGGCGGTCGACCGTGCTTCTACCGTTTGGGTGCGTGCATGTGTGCACGTCTCCCGGTCGACCGGGCGGTTGACCGGACCCTATTTCGGTCGACCGACCTTCGGCCGACTGAAAGTATCTTAGTTTCTGTTTGTTTCGGTCGACCGGGCGGTCGACCGTGGGCTGGCAACGGCTAAAATTTTTGAAAACACGGTCGACCAGCCGGTCGACCGAGTGCTTGATTTCAGCCCTAACGGCTACTTGATTAAACACGTTTATAAACGTGTGTTTTATCTCTAAACGATTTTGGGGGCTGGTTTTGGGTCAAAAATTTCCTAATTATTTATTATAATAGTTTACTCTTTAATCCCTACCTTTATCCTATAAATAGGGATGACACAATAATCTTTTACAAAAAGTATTCAAGTTTAAGGCTTTCAAAAGAAGTTTTTTTTCTCTGTTTTTGTGCTCAAAATTCTCTGTCTTTTCTGAAGTTTTTGGTTCAAAACTCTCTTCAATTTTATTTTCCTTTTCACTTATAAAACTTGAGCTTCAATCCTACACATTATTATCTAAGGTTTTTGTAAGGGAAAAAGGTTTTCAAAAGAGGGTTTGTGGTCTTTTGATCACCAAGATATTCTTGTACTTGTGACTCCACTACCTCTGGATTAGAGGAGTGTGATTGAGGAGTTGGGTACTCCGGTGTGGTTGTAATTCTTTGTGAAAGTTATAGTGGTTGGAAAATCCTTCTGGGTGCAGGCGGGGACGTAGAGCTTGGTGCTCGAACCTCGAAACAAATCTCAGTGTTTGCGATTGGTTTACTTGCTTCATGGATCAATGTAAAGAGTAAAGGTTTCATACTCTTCTTCAGGAAGGGAATTCAATAGAATTACCGCCTTATCCTCTTTATCGATCTTCACATTCACATTAAACAGGCTGTAAGAAGCTTTGAATAGTTATTCATGTGTTCATCTATGGAGATTTCCCTCTTCATCTGGAAACAATAAAGCCTCCTCTTCAACTGCAACCGCGATTCGATGCTTTTTGTTGGATACTTTTTCTCTAGGATCTCTCACAGCTACCTCGCAGATATTTCATGCAACACATGATACTTGATGTCTTGTATTAAACAAGACATCATCAAGCCACACGTCGTTTAGTTCATCTTATCCCAATTTTCTTCAATAGTAGAATCACGCCTTTTCTCTAACCCTAGAGTGTCTGTAGCACCCTGTTCCTGAGATACGTACCCAGATACGTGTCCCAATTTTTTTGACTGTATTGTTTCAATTTCTTCCAGTATTTATTTTTGTGTTGTGATTGCTTATGTTATTTGGTATCGGATCTGGATTCTTACTCTTAGAGTCAGCCCTGACCTGGACCGGGAGTCCGATACCAGCATACTGCCCGATTTGACCTTTATGATAGTCCAATTTAACCGATTTTAATTTCAGACACTGTTTTCTAATATTTTAGATTTTTCATAATTTTTTAGAATTTTCAAGAATTATTTTGCAAAATCTTCAAAACCGGTGTCGATCGACATCGCTGACCGATCTCCGAATTTTTAATTTTCAAAAGGAGTTGAATTTTTAGAAACGGCTTTCATATTACTTCTTAGAATCACACATTTTCTATCTAAATATAATTTTTTAAGATTTTTCAGAATTTATCAAAATTTGACCGATTCTGGCGTCGACCGGTATAGCTGGAAGATTCCAGAATTTAATTTGAAAACTAGATTGAATTTCTCAAATCTGGTTTTAGCAAGCATCTTAATATTTTCTATTTTTTAAAATTTTTCGCAGCGTTTCTGAAACAGTCAAATTTTACCCTATTTAAATAATAATATTATTTTTCTTTTTTCTTTTCTTGCTTTTTCCTTCTCCACTCCTCTACTTTATACTCCCAGGTTATCCTATTAATTTAAATATTTAATAATATATTTATTAAATTATTTTTCCTTATTTCTTTTTCTTCTTTTATTTTTCCTTTTTCTTTCTTTTCTTTTCTTTCTTTTTCTTCTTTTCTTTTTCTCTTTCCTTCTCCCCATTCCTTGCAACCACAATGACCCATACCCTGCAACCATTCTTTTAATTCTTCCCTCTTCCTCCATATTCTCCACTTTCTCCCACCATCACTCTCTCCCTCTCTTCCCCTCACTACCACCGCCGGCCACCATCACCGTCGCTGCGTCGTCACCGCCGCTAGCCGCCGGCGCCGCCCTCCACCTTCCCACTTCCTTTTCCCACTTCCATCATCTCCAAATTCTATCTCTTTTTCTCCAATTTCAACAAACCCATCACCTTATCTTCCTCCTCTTCTCCAAAATTCTCCATCAATCCCACCAATTTCTCCACTTCCACCACCACACTATCATCTCTTCCTCCTCCAACTCCCCAACACCACCATCAACCACTACCACCACCAACTCCATCAACAACAACAACAACACACAACACCACCTAAAACACCAACTCCCAATAAACCCTTACCTCCCCTGGGCCAGGCCGCCGCCCCTCCAGGCCGCCGGCCACCCCCTCTCCTTCTTCTTTTCTTCTTTCTTTCTTTCTTTCTTTTTCTTTCTTTTATTCCTTTCTTTTTCCCTTCTTTCCATTTTTACCCTTCCCCTAATTTCATAATTACCCCACCTTATCCACACACCCTCTCTCTCTCAGCCTCCTTCTCTCTCTAACAAGTTCTCCTCTCTCTCTTCTCTCTCATTCTCTCTCTAATATTTATAATATATAATATATAGATATTTATATAATTAAATATATGGAATGTTAGCATGCACGTGGTGTTCGTGAACTTACCGGATATTACTCGGTATTTCGTTTCGATTTTGGGCGAGTACAGTTTCTCTTGAACAAGTATCTATTTTATTTTGGGCGATTACTTTCTTTATGTTGCTTCATTACATGCCTAACAATTGCTACTCTAACTTTTTATACATGATGCATCGTTGCAAGTTGATATGTGATATGCGAGTGATTTTCTAAAATTAACATGTTTTATGAACACCTATCTGCCATTATTATAATTTGTTGAATTGGTATTATACTGCGTAAGCCTAGATCCGCTCCCGCTTCGCTCGGCTTTGCATGGCTAATTAATAGATTAATTTATGGTTGTTATAGATACGGTTGTGAAGAGTTTGAAATGTTTATTTATGTTGTTCTCCTGTATCATGTTACATGATCGGATGATTACCTGATACATGATGTTGTGACTCTCACCGACATGTTAACTACCTGATCCTAATAAGTTTATACTTGACATCTGATCTCTGACACTTGATATCTGACACCGCACTTGATATGTTATACTTGACACCTGATCTCTGACACTTGATATCTGACACTGACACTGATATGTTATACTAGACACCTGATCTTTGGCACTTGATATCTGATACCGGCACTGATATATTACACTTGACACCTGACACTTGATATTTGACACTGGTACTTGACATGTTATCACTTGACACCTGATACCCGACACCTGATATATGACACTTGATAATTGACATGCTATTACTCACTTGATATGCTATCACCTGGTACTAGTACATTTGACTGATGTTGCGACACCTGACCGATTACTATTACACATGTATTATATTTCCTATTCATGATTATCACTTTTACGGGGACTTGGCATGATTATTATATTGTTACCAGACATTTGGTACTCATGAACTCCTGTGCTCCTGAACTCCAGTATTCCTGAACCCCTGTAACAGGGAGACTCCTGATATTATACTTTTGTTGATCCTCGTAATTGGATAACCATGAATATAAGATTACTATGAATACCCTGTAGATATTATCACTGGACGATCTGTAATAATTGAACAACTTACACCGGGATGGGAAAACTGATGAGTATCGATATAATCTCCATGTTTACGATGGTCTTATAGTGTCACGCGACCATATACTTGAATTCGACCTGGAGGCCACCAGGTGTTTCTGTGGGGTGTACTGACACCCCTACTCCCCTGCCTGTCGGTTGTGCCATAAGCCCCTCGGCCTATTCCTATGGGAGCGGTGACATCCTATTCCTATTCGGGCGTACAATAAGTACCGGTACCTAGCGGTATGTTCCGGCTCAGTACCAGATACTCCTTGACCGTTGTCCCGGGCATGTACGGGACCCATTCTAAGCATGATTCGTCGATCCCCATCAGTTTTCAATAACTTACTCTCCGGTTTGTATACTGAGGTATGTGTAATGAGACACATACTGATGTATACAAATCAAATGTGTCTTAATAACATAATAATAACATGCTCCTGATGACTAGCTATACACTTGATCTATACTTGGTAGACCTGTGATACAATACATTATCATGCTCATTATACCTGTGTTACTTTGATTGCTTATTTATAGGTTTCTATACTGTTTCATTATTCTGTTATTATGAAGGCAAAATTCAGGTTATATAAACTTAGATTACGGTGACGTGAGGTGTAAGGTGTGTGTGTGTGTGTGTGTGTGTGTGTGTGTGTGTGTGTGTGTATATATATATATGAGGGTTTCCTTATTTAGATTATTCCTTCGACGTACTAATCACACGGATCGGTAATGTGAGCTTGTTAACTGGTTTACTTGTAGTTATTTTACTTACTGTTTCATTTCATGCTCATATGTGCTTATATTTACGATACATCTTTCATGTACACGTGGCCTGATATGCACGCCACTTGGCTTTATCATATGTACTCGCGGGTTGCATCTGACAACCCTGAATTCTCATGTCCAGATCCTAAAGTCTGAACTATGGTGGCCTTGCTGTAGCTGATCAGAGTGCGCAGCGGATCCTTCCGTGGTGATCGGAGTGCAGCAGAAGCTTGGACATCGTCGTAGCTCTTCCTCCCTGCTCTTCTCCTGATTGGCTCTCGAGGCCCCTCTTGCTGCTCGTGAGCGCCTCTCAGATTTTGTTATGTATACATCTTCGTAAAATGTATTTTTGTATTTCTTGTGATGTAATATTCTTGTAATATTGTATCACTCTCTGTGATAACCATGTACTTGTGCTTTTCTGTTAGAATGTATATTATCACTGTGCTTCCGTACTCTAATTTTTGCCTGTACTAATACTTAGTGTATATACGTGAGGGTATTTTTGACCTGCGTATATGCGTCGTAGTGATGTCTTCATACCCGTGGGATCGGGGCGTCACAGTGTCTTCGAGGTTTGATGCCGTCAATGCATCCATCATCTCACACCTCCACATACCGAAGTTGTTCTTGCCATTAAACTTCACCACATTAATCTTCAAAGGATGTGGGTTCATAATTTTCACCGTAGATGTACTATCTCTGGCCATCTTCTCAGTGATTCCCTCAAAGCATCGCGAAAGCAAACTGAGTTAGATCAAAAAAACTAGATAAAAACAGGATCTTTACCTTAAAGTGAAACCCTAGAAGAGTTTTTGAAATGATCTGCTCCATCGAATCTAATTCCTTGAGCAATGCATATGCTGTTTTGAGATCGATACACGATCCCATAAACAGTTCCAACGCTGCTCTGAGATCGACACATGATCTCTACCAAACAGCAACCAATGCTCTTGGAATCGACACACGATCCCACGACGAACCTGGGATGCTCTGATACTATTTATTGCGCACGAGACAACAACCAGCGAGAAATCTACAAATAGAGATAGACACGCTAGAGAAGTACCCACATGACAAGAATAGAGAAACAAGAGAGAAAGCAAGCCAACACAATATTTAACAAGGTTCGACAATTTGACAACTTTCGGGACAAGGGAGAGAGATTTTATTGATTCAACAATGAATACAAGGGAATACTAGAGGGATACTTTAAGGGATGTAATTCATGAGGGCTCTAACTCATATTTATAGCCAGAGAGTCTCAGGGATTTAGGAAACCCCAATTAGATTTGACCCTGTAGGCTGTCTAAAAATCACTGAAGACAAGTCATCAAAGAGCAGAATCCAAACTCCAGACGCAAGGCTAATCATCGCCACCAGCGCAGCACCAAGACGCGAGGGTTGAAACCCGCGTCTCAATATCACTGCAAGGACCAAGACGCGGAGCGTGAAAGCCGCGTCTCAGTATTATTGCACTACCAAGACGCAGAGTCCAAAGCCCGCGTCTCACGTGAAGTTTGACGCAGAATTTAAAGCTCGCGTTTCTCAAGCATTACCCCAATGGCAAAACGCGAGGCCCAAAGCCCACGTCTCGGTTATAACTGCCCTCATTATTAGGTCAATTATTGCCCACGTAATGAGGGAGTTAACTCCCATTATGGAGTATTTTTAGGGGACACTTTTACCCCCTGCAGCCTCTATAAATAGCCTAGTTTGCTATGGAAGAGGGGTCGGAAAAATACTTGATCAGAAGAACTTTGGTTGTAAGCCGTAGAAGGACCAAGATTTCTAGCTAAAAAGAAAGAGAGAGTTCAACTTTTCTAACAACTTATTGCGTACAAGTTTGTTCTTGCCTACAATCTCTTTAAAATTCTTGTTGGACAGAAGCTGTGTTACTTCATCCACCATCCAAAGAAAGGATTCCCAAGAGGTCCTAACGTTCACCCGGTCAACGAAAAATATGATTCACTTTCCATCGCCACATCAAGAACCTGGAATTAAACAAAGGAGAGATTTGAGCTTGAATATCTCCCCTCTCTTGTAAAGGATTATTGATCCGTTGTAATTTTTTTACAATCAGATAAAGAATTTTCATCTCGATCTTCAATTTTTACTCACCAGACAAGAGATGGCGACTCCGCTGGGAATTTCTTTCTCTACTGATGAGCAAGTCGTGGCGCAAGTGACATCACCTACAAAAGGAAAATGGTTGAATCACTCATTGTCGAGTTCGATCAGGCAAAGTATGAAGAGTTTCTCTCTTTCGGCTCCAAGAACCCTAGAGCGCGGCAGTATCGCAAGGTCTCCTCGGGGACCCGCTCTCCAGTTCACTCTAAGATCCCTTCAGATACGACTGACAAGAAGAGTGTCATGGCTAATCATATCACACGTAACACCCGCGTCAACGTCTCCCATGAGACCCGCGAGGTTAGCGTTGCTGATATTCAGCCAGTTCATGCCCATCCTCTTCCTCAGTTCCAGGTCACTGGGGGTTTCCAGCGACCCATATGGCGTAACCGGAACGCTGAACGATGATAGAGACGACGTGCGCGTCAACTACAGGCGCGAGAAGCTAGAATAATTACCTGTCCAGCAGATACAGAACATGAGGCTCAAGCCCGCGTCTCTCTTGAACCACGTCAGACGCGCGAAGTCCGTGTTTGGAGACCTAAACGCGAAGCCCACTAGGCCTGCGTTTCTGAAGCTCCACTTCCCAAACGCGACATTTAGCAGCGGGAGGTCCGTACCTCCTCTCAGAGACACAAGACCCGCGTCTCCCTAATCAAATGCGGAATTGAGAAAATCCGCGTATCTCAACCGTGGCTAGCTAAACGCGACAACTAGCAATGCAAGGTCCGCATCCCTTCTCAGCAGAGATGGGAGGCCTGCATTCTTGAGCCGAAATACGAGAGCCGCGTTTGTCTTACAGGACGTGAGCTCCGCGTCTCAGAACCCTGAGTCTCAGCTTTGCGATGCAAGGATGGCTCTCAGAAGCTGAAAAGCCCTCGATAACCCGAGGCTGATCTCTTTGGTCCTCCTCCGACAGATCTAAGAGATTATTTGATAAAGAAAAGGAGTGCTAATCAGATCACTCTGTCTTGTTGCTGTGAACGACTCATCACGACACTGCTCTCTGAATGCTGCTGCAGCTCACATGCAAACAAACAGTCGGTGTTCAGACGATTGTCCTCAACCTCCCGATCAGCCAAGAGGCGTCGTTCTCACAGAAAGGGAGCCTTCTCTGACATGGAGTACCCTGAAGCCACTGCAAATATGGTAAGCAGAAGTAGGAAAAAATAACTGACGGTCAGCTCCGATGACTCTGACACGGAACCAGAAGGAGTGTATCGGCATACTCGCACTTAGACTAGTGCGGTCGCCCTGATCAACTATAGTGCCCTAGATCGGGGCATTAAAGTAAATGAATCACAATCCGCCGTTGCAGAATCGCAGGCCTCGAACTCTTTCATAGAGAAGGAAGCCTTGGCGTACATGACAAATACTCCTGAGGAGACGGCCAGGCACTTTGAACAACAAGCCCAGGTCCAGAGGGAACAATTCGATATGATTCGTGCTCAACAAGAATCCATCGCTCCCTCAAACAGATGCTTGCACAATTGCTTGAAGACAAGAGAAAGTCAATCGACAAAGATTCTTCTAAGAAGTTTAAAGGCAAACAGAAAGAAAAAGAAAGCTCATCTTTCGTACATATCGAGGAGAAGGAACAATCTAATTTCGAGTCGTCTAAATTCTCGTCTAAAAAGGAAGGCAACCCGGAGAATGAGGGTATTCATTCTAAAAGGGTGAGTCAATTGGAGCAGCACCTCGAAGCCCTTACCACCGAAAAGGCCTCCAAGAAGCAGGAGTGGTTCAGCCATATCCAGCCGAGTGGGATCTTGTTCCGTACCCTCCTAAGTTCAAAACTCCGACCTTACAGGCTTCGACGGCAAAGGGTCACCGAACCAACACATCTACTACTTCAAGTCTCAGACAAGAAATGTAGTAGATAATGATGCCATCTTGGAAGTTTGTTCATCGGTACTCTAAAAGGGCTTGCCTTTGAATAGTTCATGAAACTCCCAGAAGGCTCCATCAAAAACTGGGGTGATTTGAAAAAGCTCTTTCTGACACGCTTCTTTGAAGACGACTCAAAAATTACAATGCCCGTTCTTCTGGCAACAAAGAAACAAAATGGAGAGTCAGTCAAAATATTTGTGGAGAGATTTCGAAATATGACACTCCGATGTCCTAGCGGAATGACCCAGGCCACCCTGGTAGAAACATGCCGTCACAATCTACAAACCTCACTCTTGCCTAGATAGGGGTTGCTGAAAGCCGCACATGGAAGCAATTGGTCCAGCAAGGTGAACAGGCTGAAGAAATTATAGCGAGGGTTAGGGCAGAAGAAAACAAGCCCCGACCCGAGAAGTCGACAAGGCGCGCGCAAGAAATATCTTTTCAATTAAAAAGAGAAGATACATTGACGACAGAAACAAAATCCCCCGTCAAACCTCAGCCAGCCAGAGGAGGTGGTTCTTCAAGTCAGCCACGTGCCAACAAGCAGTATTCCTTTGAAGATGAGCATGTCGATTCGTTGTTCAAGTTACTTAACAAGAGCAACAGATTGAAGCTTCCTGAAGGTAGACGTCCTGAAGAAGTCGGCAAGTCCGACAATCCTAACTACTGCCTGTGTCATAGGATGCTAGGGCACCCCACCAAGAGTTATTACGTCTTCAAAGATATCCTTCAAGCTGTGATCGCTGCGGAAGTGCTAAACCTCTGTCCATAGCAGAAGAAAGTGATGGCTAATATGACATCATTTTTTCAGTTTGAAAAACAGCCTCCAGCACCAGCCGAAGTAGTTCCCATCCCGAAAGGGGAACTAAGAATGATCAATACAGACCCACACCATCAGCAGGCGAAAGGTCTTGTGCCTATCCCTACACCTCAGGGAGAAATTATGTGGGTTCATCCCGACCTGGTGGATGGCCAACAGTGGACTACTGTTACTAATAGAAAGTCCAAAGGCAGGGCGAAAGCTTCGTCCTGCAATGTGGTGTGCGCTTCCTCCCGGGAAGCAGAAACCGATGTTTCCTCACTAACCGATTCAGAAGAGGAAACAATCGTCCTTTTCGCAGTACTCAATAAACCACTCGTGACAGAAACTCGTTCGGGTCAGTCATATTTAATGAAGTATGACGACATGTTGGCAAGCTCTCCTAAACCTACTACAGAGCCAACCAAACCCTCCGCAAAGCAACGGTGGAGAAGCAGAAAGAGCTTCGATTTTTCAAGGCTCTCCTGAAGGACAACGCGGAAGAATCCACAACACCTTACCGTTTTGACGTCTTGGCTCAACTGGCCAATATCCCGGCTAGGATCACCCTCTACGAGCTCCTGAGACTATCAAAGTCAACAAGAGAAGCGCTGAGGGAAGCTCTAGCTAATGCTGAGGTTTTCATGGCCCAGATCCCGACTGGATCACAGGAGGAAGATGAAGAGGACTGCCTCCATGCCTCCTAAAATGCTCCCTGCATCACCTTCACGTCAAATGACATGCAGGTCAAGGGGAAACATGATCGGCCCCTGTACTTCACGGGATACATTAGATCATCTGAAGTGAGCCGCATTCAGGTAGATTCAGGATCCGCGTTGAGCATCATGCCTCGATGGGTCTTGCAGCACTTAGGGATCCCCACCCACCGACTGAGCACCACCCAGACTACCATCTATGGTTTCAACGCCAATGGTACGTGCCCAATGGGGAAGATCAAGCTTAAATGCCAGATCGGAGACCTAAGATCTGAAGTGATGTGCTATGTAATCGACGCTGACACTTCGTACAATTTGCTGCTCGGACGACCATGGATTCATCGTAATTCCATCATCCCATCCACTCTCCATCAAGTCATGAAGTACATCGACGGGAGTGGGAAAGTCCGAACGTTGATTGCCGAAAGGCATCCGTTCAAGGGAGTAGAGAACTATTTCACAGACTCTCTCCTGTACCAAGACTCTCTGGAGGCGAACGAGAAACAACAGCCAAAGGAACTAGACTCTGGTAATGAAGCTGGCACGGAGCCAGAAAGTGCATGTGGGAATTAAATCCACTTGTAACGAGCATTAATAAGCTCGATATTAATAACACCGCCGACGATGTAGGCAAGTGGTGTATTAATGAAGAGTTGAATTAGGCTTTCTTTTCTGTGTTTGTTTCTGATTCAGTGCCATCAGACACTAGTACAGAGGTGGATAATGACCCCTGGTCGACAATGGATGCTCTGACATCATTGCATGTACCAATGAGGTCATCCCTTAAAACGTACCAAGATGTCAGTGATGCGCAGGAATCAGTATTCATGGTCCCAGCAAGACGCAAAGGTCAAAGACCAATTCTTTTTGGAAGAATTAAGTGCAAATTGATGTCTTGTGAAGACTCAGAAAGCGAAAACGAAACTCCTCAGTTCTCTCATTATGAGCCAAATGTACTCAGGATGATGGAGGGCATGGGGTATGATCTAATAAAAAGTCCCGGTTTGAACTTTGACAAAGGAAGAAGAACACTATTTCGATCTTTCGTTCCGAAAGGGAAGACCCCTGACTGTTACCATCGAACTCGCAGGGGTTTGGGCTATGTGTCAACTCCAATTCCGTCAGCCTCTGAGTCTGAAGAGTCATCATACCATAATTACTCATTGGGCACGTCATCATGGGAGTCGGATATTAGTATCGGCAATATCTTCAGAGAACTTTCAGTAAACATGGTTTCAACAGGCCACCTGGAAGACAGAGATGAAGAAACGATCTTGTCTGATACAGATCCTTAGATCAAACACCTAAATACTTTTTGAGATATTCGCTTCGAACAACGCGAACCACCCACGAAAGATAAGGTCACCCAGATTAATCTGGGAGATGAGGCTAGTCCTAAGACCATCTTTATAAGCGAAAGCCTATCACCTTCCGAGAAAGAAGGTCGAATATCTCTTGTGCGAGAGTATATAGATGTCTTCGCTTGGAATTATGAAGACTTGCCTGGGCTTGATCCTCGAGTGGCTATGCATCGCCTTAACATTAATTCAGACTTGAAGCCAGTCAAACAGTAGCAGCGACGGTTCCGTCCAGAAATAATGAAAGCAATCCAGACGGAAGTCAAAAAGCTTATAGACTCTGGCTTCATTAGGGAGGAGCAACCCTTGATTGGGTAGCCAATATCGTCCCCGTTACCAAGAAAAATGTGAAGATCCAGATTTGCATTGATTTTCGCGATCTAAATGAAGCCTGTCCTAAAGACGAATTCCCTCTCCCAATCACGGATGTCATAATTGATAATACGTGCGGGTTTAAGCGAATGTCTTTTATGGATGGATTCTCAGGATACAATCAAATCAAGATGTACCCTGATGACGAAAAGTACACATCTTTCAGGACACCACTAGGGGTATATTATTATACTGTCATGCCCTTCGGACTGAAAAACGCAGGGGCAACGTATCAGAGAGTTATGAATGTAATTTTTCACGAGCACATACGTAAAACAGTGGAAAGCTACGTTGATGATATTGCAGTGAAAAGCCACACCAAAGGCGACCACATAGCCGATCTGAAGACAGTTTTTGAAATCATGCGGACACATCAGTTGAAAATGAACCCCACCAAATCTTTTCTGGGAGTAGCCAGTGGTAAATTCCTAGGGTTTGTGGTGACATCCAAAGGAATTCACCTAGACCCAGAAAAAGTCCGTGCCGTCCGAGAGATGCAACCTCTAAGGAATCTTAGGGAGCTTAGAGGATTGCAAGGACGACTATCATACATCCGGAGGTTTATCTCAAATCTCTCCGGAAGATGCCAACCCTTCACCAAATTGATGAAAAGGGCGTCTCATTCATTTGGGACGATGCTTGCCAACAAGCGTTCGAGGAAATTAAATGATACCTCACGCAACCACCTGTCCTTACAGCTTCGGTATCAGGAAAACCTTTCCTGATATACGTTCGAGCAATGGATCATTCTTTAGGAGCTTTGCTAGCCCAGAGTGATGATCAGGGACATGAGCAGGTAATCTACTATCTGAGCAGGACCATGATCAGAGTCGAACATCGGTATAACCCGATCGAAAAGGAATGTTTGGTATTGGTGTTCGTCGTCCAGAAAATGTGACACTACTTGGTGGGCTAGACTATAAATGTTAAATCAAAAGTCAACCCTTTAAGGTTGCTTATGACGAAGCCATCATCACTAAATGGTCGACTGACAAAATGGGCCATACTGCTCTCCCAATATGAGATACGCTTTCTACAGTAAAAAGCCATGAAGGGACAAGCGGTGACAGATTTCCTGGCTGAACATCCAGATCCAAGAGTGACCAAATTTTACGAGGATCTCCCAGACGAGATTGCTGAAGTTTGTCAGACCCAGACTCTTTTGAAGGACAGATATGACAGCTCTTCTTCGACGGTGCATCAAGAACAGGCCCACGAGGGCATGTCGTAGCAGGAGTGGGGGTAGTACTAGTTTCTCCACAAATCTACATGATCCCTCGTGCATTCTCATTAACCTAGCCATGTTCCAACAATATAGCGGAATACAATGTCCTCTTGATTGGAATGCAAATCGCCGATGAGATTGTTGTTAAAAATCTCGAAGCATACGGTGACTCTAAACTCATCGTTAACCAAGTTCGCAGAGAGTACGAAGTCAGGCATGAAGACTTAGTACCCTATTTCAATGCAACTATCTCTATGGCCGAAAAGTTTGAAAACATTTACATCGAAAATGTACCACGCCAGCAAAATGCGCATGCAGATGCACTGGCATCTCTCGCTGCCTCCTTAGCCCTTCCAGCTAGAGTAGTAGAGAAAATACTTGTCTACAACCATGACTTATATTGCCCAAGAACTGCTTTTGAAGATCACCAAAAGCCGACAGGAGACTGTCAAGCCAAAGAAGCTTTAGAGACTTCAACAGGTCCAGAACTCAGGGATTGGCGATAACCGTACATCGACTATGCATTGTATGAAATCTTTCCTAATGATCTCAAAGAGGCGGCTGCCATTAGAAGGAAAGCCCCTAAATTCTACTATAATGCGATCACGCGAACACTGTATCGTCGATCGCATGACAGGTCCTCCTCCGCTGCCTGTCACAAAAGGAGTCACAGGAAGTACACAAAGAAGCGCACGATGGCATGTGTGGAGCTCATCAGCCCGGTCTGAAACTCGAAGATCGACTCCAAAGGCTGGGATATTATTGGCCTACGATGATTCTGGATGCCATCACTTATGCCAAATGATGCCACGCCTGTCAAGTCCATGGCGATTTCATCCATTAAGCACCAGGATATCTTCGCTCTTCAACCTCAACCTGGCCATTTGAGATGTGGGGAATGGACGTGGTCGGCTCTATCAGCCTACCTTCATCCAAGGGATATCGGTTCATCTTAGCTATAACCGATACTTCTCTAAATGGGCTGAAGCTATTCCCTTAAGGGAGGTAAAGGCATCTGACGTGATCAAATTTGTTAAACACCACGTCATTTACCGGTTTGGTGTGCCCCGACGGATCATTCATGACAATGGGTCCCAATTCATCAGTCAAGCTTTTCAAAGGTTCTGCAACAAGTTCAGAATTCAGAGTGTGTTCTCAACGGCATACTACCCAGCCGTTAATGGCCTCGAAGAAGCTTTCAATAAGACTATTGGAAAGCTTCTCAAGAAATTCATTTCGAACACCCAACGTGACTGGGACGAAATATTAGGTGAATGCTTATGGTCTTATCGCACGACGCTTCGAACCCCGACGAAGGCTACACCTTTCTCCTTAGTGTATGGGTGTGAAGTTGTACTCCCATTAGAAATTTAAATCCCATCTCTACGTGTCGCCTTGACAGCAGAGATGATAAATGAGGAGAAGCATCGACTGCGACTCCAAGAACTGGAGGCTTTGGACGATAAACGCCTTCAAGCTCAACAGCAAATCGAGCTCTATCAAGCTCGAATTACCAGAGCCTTCAATAAGAAAGTCAAGGATTCAAGAAAGACGACCTTGTCTTAGCTGTTAGAAGACCTATGGTGATGACGCATAAGACCAAAGAAAAATTCCAGCCTAAATAAGAAGGACCATTTGTAGTAGAGTCGGTCTACTCAAATGGAGCATATCGCCTCATAACCTCAGACGGTGATACGCACATGATGCTAATCAATGGCAAATTCTTGAAGAAATACTATCCTTGATGGCACTCTTCTCCTGATCAGGTTAATACTACACCTCTTATAGAAACTACAGATCCAAGATGAACGCCAAAGAAAAGCTTTCTTCCTCTACTGGATCACATCACGGTCAATCAGCATCAAGCTAATCAAGCGCTGGTTACATCATGATGCATGATGTAAATATTGAAGAAGGAACAAAAATGCAAAACTTTGGTTTTAGTTTAGTTACTCTTCTACTGACATCCGACGCCTCCGACGGTTAAGGATAGAGGAAAATGTTGGCTTTTAAGCCCAACATAAGTCTTCGACAACTTATCATGCTGAAGGGAATAGCATGGCTAGCCCAACTCAAACGGTGGTTGGTAAAAGCCCATCAAATCTGCTGATAGCTGAGGGTTTGCTAAATATCCTAAGGGACTTGGTCCCATTCTCTCCTTCAAAATCTCCTACCAATTCTCACCCACAGAATAGTAGGACCACAAAAAAAACACTGTGTTCATCTCCCTAATGAAATGAACGTTGATTCAGTCAAGTTAATATTACACCTCTGACAAACTGGATATTTCCAATCCCCAGTGGATTAAATCAAGTTAATATTAAACCTCTGACAACAAAAATCATTAAGCAATCCTCACTGTTTTGTTAATACTACACTTCTAACGGTAAATTTCTCATGTCTCAGGAAATCAACGAGTGTCATGTTAATATTAAACCTCTGACAGTTCATTTTACTTTTCATCCAAAATCCCCTACCAATTCTCTTCCATAGAGTGGTAGGTTCACAAATACAATCATTGCTATGTTAACACTACACCTCTACAATGAAAAATTTTAATACTCCCCAACTAGTACAAACTTCACTTGTCTCTCCTCTACATGGAGTCACAAGTCCTCAAAATTGCTCCTATCGCAGATCAATTCTTATCAAGTTAAAATTACACCTCTGACATTCCAAATTTCACTTGTCAATTCTCATCAATAGAATGGCAAGCCCTCAAAATTGCTCCTATTGCAAACCAATTCTTATCAAGTTTAAAATACACCTCTGATAAATTACTGTTAAGTTTAACACCACACTTCTAACAGTGATTAAGTTGCTGTCAAGTTCAATACTAAACCTCTGACAGTCACTTTTCCTCAGGCTTTCATATTAAAGCCGAGATGAGCGATGCTAAGTTTAACATCACACCTCTAGCGTCTAGTTTATTTCTAAGTTCAACAATACACCTATGACAGTGACTTTCCCTCGAACTTCCCTATCGAAGTCGAGATGACCAATGCTAAGTTCAAAATTACACCTCTAGCATTACCTTCACTGTCAAGTTTAACATTACACCGATGATAGCGATGTTTTTAGTCTTCCCAAATGAAACTGAAATTCCCGTTGAGTCAAGTTAATAACACACCTCTAACCCACATTCCTGTCAAGTTAATATCACATCTCTGACAGTAATCTTGAATTTCTGAAATGGAATTTTTCAAACTTTGACTTGTTAAGTTAATTATCGCATTCTAGCAAGTCAAGAGTCCCTACTTCTATGTGTCTGATTTTCAAAAAAAAAACAGAAATTCAAGACATATAAGAAGACAAGAAAAAGTATCACTTTTATTAATATTCAAACATATGAAAGTGATACAAGAAGCTTGTAGGCTGTCTAAAAATGACTAAACAGACAAGCCATTAAAGAAGCAGAGTCTCGAGCTCTAGACGCGAGTGATCGACGCCCGCGTCTCAGGACTAAGACGCGTTGGCTCGACACCCGCGTCTCAGCATCAAGGCGCGTCGGCCCGAAGCCCGCGTCTCAGCATCAAGGCGCGTCGGCCCGAAGCCCGCGTCTCAGCGTCCAGACGTGAAGGCCCGACGCCGCGTCTCAGCATTAAGGCGCGTTTGGCTCGACGCCCGCGTCTCAACATCAAGGCGCGTTTGGCTCGACGCCCGCGTCTCAGTTGCAACTGCCTGATTGCGGGGCCAATCACCGCGCATGTAGCGGGTAGTGGCCCCTCATTCGGGAGCGTTTTCAGGGGCACGTTCACCCTGAGACCCCTATAAATAGTCCCATTCGCCACGCGAAAGAGGGGAGGATCAAGGATCGAAGCTTTGGAGAGGTCGAGAATTAAGAAGGTCAAGGCATCATCAAGATCGATCAAATCCAGGCAAGAGGATCATCAAGAGGGAAGCACGACTTCAACAACAGACAGAGGGAGGAGACTCTTCAGCGAGCTTACTGAGTACTAGCCGCTCTTCGCCTACCTCCTCTTTGAGAGTTTTGGTAGACGGAGCTGAGTTACTCTTTCTACCGACCGAAGAGGAGATCCCCGACGTCCAGGACGGTCATCTGGTCAACGGAGAACAAGATTCACTCTCCACCGCCACACGAAGAACCCAGCATTAAACAAAGGGGGGATTCAAGCTTCAACATCCTCCCTCCCTTGTAACTGGAAGAAAAGTCTTGTTGTAATCTTTTCATCTGATTCAAAGAAATCTTTACAGCAATTCCCTCTTTCTTTTCCGGCGCATACAAGAGAGATGGCGACTCCGCTGGGGACTACCTTCGTTACTGACGAGCGCACCGTGGTGCAAGATGACGTTCTCCGTAAGGGGAAAATGGTCGAATCACTCGTCGTCGAGTTCGACCAGGCGAAGTATGAAGAGTTCCTCTCTTCTGGCTCCAAGAGCCCAAAGACCCGCGTCTGCCGCAGGGTCTCAAGTGGACAGCCCCCTGAAGCCCAATCTGAGGCTCTGTCGGGTGCTCCAGCTGCCCACTGTGCCAAGTTTGGTTCACGCGCCGACGCCTCCCAGAAGGCCCGCGTAACCTCAGACACCTCTGCTGCGATCAACCGCGTCGCGCAGAACACACGCGCCAACGCCTCTCTGAAGGCCCGCGTGGTCCCCGGCACATCTACTGGTGCGATCGACCGTGTCGCACAGAACGCCCGCGTCAGCGTCTCTCGGGAGACCCGCGTGGCAAACACCCCTAGTTCTACAAACCAGGAAGTTGTTGGCTTCTCTCTTCCTCCACGGCGCATCGGAATGCCGAGCGTCGACAGAGAAGACGCGCGCGTCAACACTCAGTCGGAACCGTTGGTTTTCTGACTGGGGTTGAACGCAGCGTACGATCCGATGCCTTGCCCGCACCTCGTCCAGTACGAGAGATCCGCGTTTGGAGACCCAAACGCGGACTTCCCAAGTTGAGCCTTCTGAAGACCAACTTGCCAAACGCCAAAGCGAAGCTTCTGCGCCTCGTCAAACGCAGGAAGCACGCGCCCACAGGCGTGGGCCCAGCAGCCCACTCTCCCCCAAGTCTCTCTGCTCCAACGCAGCAGACAGCAACGCGAAAGTCGCGTCTCATATCAACAGAGACGCCAGACGCGCGTGACGCAGCCGCGACGCGACAGCCGCGTTTCTGAAACCTGTGTCCAGACAGCACAGCGCATGACTTCCTCTCGTCTTCCACGTCGCGAGGCTAGTCTATTTAATCCCTCTCCCACGAATTTGAGGGATTATTTGACAAGGAAAAGGAGTGCTAATCAGGCCACTTCTCCATGCTGCTGTCAACACTCATCCAGATGCTCTCTGGATGCCATTGCGAGTCAGGCGTGCACCAGCCGTCTTTAATTAGACAGCTGACCCTGATTCCCCCGTCAGCCAAAAGAAGACGCTCCCACAGGAGGAGAACCTTCTCAGATGTTGAATACCGGAGCTTACTGCAAACATGACTAGCAGAAGCAAGGGAAAACAACTAATGGTCAACTCAGAGGAATCTGACTCTGAGCCGGAGGGGTGTATCAACACACTCGCACCCGAACAGGGGCCATTCCCCCAATCGACTATAATGCCTTAGCCCGCGGCATTGGAATGGGTGGTTCTCACTCCGCTATAGTGGAGTCGCAGGCTTCAAACTCTTCCGTCGAGAAGGAGGCTTCCGCCTACATGGCAGACACTCCTGAGGAGACGGCCAGGCGTTTAGAACAGACGCAGAAGCACCAGATGGATATAATCGCCTCTCAACAGAGATCCATTGACTCCCTTAAGCATATGCTTGAGAAATTGCTTGAAGAAAGAGCGAGATCTCCTCCTAGACGACCGAAGGGGAAAGGGAGAAAGGGAGGAAGCCCACCCTCCGAATCTTCTGACGAGACACGACGATCTACCTCGGATGTGTCCAAGCCCTCGTCGCAGGCAAGAAGCGACCAAGACCAGGAGAAGACTCATGCTAAGAGGGTGAGTCAATTGGAACGACGCCTCGAGGCCCTTGCCAATCGCAAGGACCTCCAAGAAGCTGGAGTGGTCCGGCCCTATCCGGCTGAGTGGGACTTAGTTCCATACCCTCCTAAGTTCAAGGCTCCAACCCTCCAAGCATTCGACGGGAAGGGGTCACCCAACCAGCACATCTACTACTTCAAATCCCAGACCGGGAATATGGTAGATAATGACGCCATCCTGGCGCGACTGTTCATCGGCACCCTGAAAGGGTTGGCTTTTGAGTGGTTTATGAAGCTCCCGGAAGGTTCCATCAAGAACTGGGGCGACTTGGAGAAGCTGTTTCTAACACGCTTCTTCGAAGATGATTCGGAGGTCACAATGCCTACCCTTTTAGCTACAAAACAGCGAAAGGGAGAGTCCGTCAAGTCTTTCGTAGAAAGATTTCGGAACATGGCACTCCGATGTCCAAGCGGCATGACCCAGGCCACCCTGGTGGAAACATGTCGCCATAATCTCCAAACCTCACTCCTTGCTCAAATAGGAGTTGCTGAAAGCCGCACCTGGAAACAATTAGTCCAGCAAGGTGAACAGGCTGAGGAGATTGTCGCCCGCGTCAGAGCGGAAGAAGGCAAGCCCAGGCCAGAGAGGTCGACAAGGCGTGCACCAGACACCTCCCTCCAGACGAAGCGGAAGGATAATTTGGCGACGGAGACCAAATCTCCCACCAAACCTCAAACAGGCAGGGCAAGTGGCTCTTCAAGCCAGCCACGCCCCAACAAGCAATATTCCTTTAAGGAGGAACACGTCGATTCGCTCTTCAAGCTACTCAACAAGAGCAATCGACTGAAGCTCCCTGAAATTAGGCGCCCGGAGGAAGTCGGCAAGACCGACAATCCCACCTTATGCTTATACCACAGGATGCTCGGACATCCTACCAAAAGCTGCTACGTCTTTAAGGACATCCTTCAAGCTCTGATTGACGCGGAGGTATTAAAACTCCGACCGGAGCAGAAGAAGATGACGGCAACATGACGTCGATTCTCTAGTTTGGGACACGACCCCCGACACCCGTGGGGGTGATCTCTGTCCCGAAAGGAGAACTGAGGGTGGTCAACACAGACCCTCATCAGCAGCAGGAGAAAGGCTTGGTACCCGTCCCTACACCTCGAGGGGAAATCATGTGGGTCCACCCTGACCTCGTCGACGAGCAACAATGGACGACTGTGACCAACAGGAAGTCCAAAGGCAAAGGGAAGGCTTCATCTTGCCATGTGATATGCGCTTCCTCCCGAGAAGCGGATACTGATGTTCCCTCGCTGACTGACTCGGAAGAGGAGACAATAGTCCTGGCCGCGGAACCCGACCCACCAACGGCAGGAACCCGTTCGGGGCAGGCATACCTGAAACAGTATGGCGAGACAGCAGTAGCTCCTCCACAACCAGCTGCAGAGCCAGCAAAGCCCTCCTCTAAACAGCCTGGGGAGAAACAGAAAGAAACTCGGTTTTCTCGAGTTCTTGCGAAAGGTGTAACGGAAGGATCCTCGACACCTTACAGTTTTGATGTCTTGGCTCAATTAGCCAACATCCCGGCACGCATTACCTTGTATGAGCTCCTGAGGCTATCAAAGTCAACCAGAGAGGCTCTACAAGAAGCTTTGGCAAATGCTGAGGTCTTTATGACCCGCGTGCCAAGGGAGGAAGATGTAGAGGATTGCCTCCACACCTCCCCAAATGCTCCTGCATCACCTTCACAACGGATGACATGCAGGTTAAAGGGAAGCATGACCGACCCCTATACTTCACAGGGTATATTGGGTCATCCGAGGTGAACCGCATCCAGGTAGACCCAGGATCCGCGCTAAGCATCATACCTCGCCGGTTATGCAGTTTCTAGGCATTCCTACCCATCGTCTGAGCCCGACCCAGACGACTATTACGGGTTCAATGCTAACAACTCCCGCCCGATGGGGAAGATCAAGCTCAAATGCCAGATCGGGAGCCTCAAGTCGGAAGTGACGTGTTACGTCATTGACGCGGACACTTCCTACAACCTGTTGCTGGGACGACCATGGATTCACCGCAATTCCATCGTTCCCTCTACTCTCCACCAAGTCATGAAATACATTGACGAGAGTGGACAGGTCCGAACGTTGATTGCCGAAAGGCATCCGTTTAAAGGGATTGAAAATTATTTCACGGACTCCCTCTTATATCAGGATCCGGAGGAGACTAATGAAACCCCACAACCAGAGGAGCCAGACTCTGGTAATGAAGCTGACATTGAGCCGGAGAAAGAAGAGTGCCTGTGGGAGTTGGAACCACTTGTAAAGAGCACTAATAAGCTCGATGTTGATACCGCCGACGATGCAGGCGGTTGGTATATTAATGAAGACTTAGATTTCGCGTATTTCCCTGCGTGTGAGTCTGATTCAATACCATCGGATACTAGTACCGACGTAGATGAGGATGTCTGGTCGGCAATGGATGCTTTGACATCATTGCATGTACCAATAAAATCATCCTTCGGGACGTACCAGGATAATGGAGACGCGCAAGAGTCTGTATTCATGGTTCCAGCCAGACGAAAAGGCCAAAGACCAATACTTTTTGGGCGAATCGCGTCTGAACCAATGCCCCACGAAGAATCGGAAGGTGAGGATGAATCCCCTCAGTTCGATCATTATGAACCGAAAACGCTCAGGATGATGAAGCGCATGGGGTATGATCTAACCAACAGGCCTGGGTTGAACTTCGGAAAAGGAAGAAGAACACTGCTTCGATCCTTTGTACCGAAAGGGAAAACCCCGATTACTATCATCAGACGCGCCGGGGGTTGGGCTATATATCAACTCCAGTGCCATCAGCCTCTGATTCGGAGAGACTGTCAAGTCATGACTGCTCATCAGACACGTCGTCGTGGGAATCAGATGTCAGTGTCGGCAACATCTTCAAAGGGCTTTCAGTAAACATGGTTTCGACAAGCCATCTGGAGGATGAAGATGAAGAAATGATCCAATCTGATACAGATCCTTGGATCGAACATTTGAATGCTCTTTGGGATATCCGCTTTGAACAGCGCGAACCACCCACAGAAGACAAGGTTGTTCAAGTCAACCTAGGAGATGAAGCCAATCCTAAACCCATCTTCATAAGTGACGGCCTGTCACCTTCGGAGAAGAAGGATCTTATATCTCTTGTACAAGAGTATATAGACGTCTTCGCCTGGAATTACGAGGACATGCCTGGACTTGATCCTCAAGTGGCTATGCACCGCCTCAACATCAATCCGGATGTAAAACCTGTCAAACAACAGCAGCGACGGTTCCGTCCCGAAATAATGGAGGCAATCCAATCAGAAGTCAGGAAGCTTATTGACTCTGGCTTTATCAGAGAGGAACAGCATCCCGATTGGGTAGCCAACATCGTACCCGTTGCCAAGAAGAACGGGAAGATCCGGATCTGCATCGACTTCCGCGATCTAAACGAGGCCTGCCCCAAAGACGAATTCCCATTGCCAATCACGGATGTCATGATTGACAATACTTGTGGATTCGAGCGAATGTCCTTTATGGACGGGTTCTCAGGATACAATCAAATCAAGATGTATCCCGATGACGAAAAGCACACCTCCTTCAGGACACCTCTAGGGGTATATTGCTACACCGTCATGCCCTTCGGTCTAAAGAATGCGGGGGCAACCTACCAAAGGGCCATGAATGCCATTTTCCATCAGCAGATACGCAAAACGGTGGAATGTTATGTCGACGACATCGCGGTGAAAAGTCGCATTAAAGGAGATCACATAGCTGATCTGAAGGTGGTCTTCGACATCATGCGGGCTCATCAATTGAAGATGAACCCCACCAAGTCCTTCCTGGGGGTAGCCAGTGGCAAATTCCTAGGGTTTGTTGTGACTTCCACAGGAATCCATTTGGATCCGGAGAAAGTCCGTGCTATCCAAGAGATGCAACCCCCAGAAGCCTCAAGGAGCTCAGAGGATTGCAAGGACGATTGGCATACATCCGCAGATTCATCTCAAATCTCTCCGGGAGATGCCAACCCTTCGCTAAGCTGATGAAGAAGGGCGTTTCGTTCATTTGGGACGACGCTTGCCAGCAAGCATTTGAGGAGATCAAACGATACCTCACCCTACCACCAGTCCTTGCAGCTCCGGTATCCGGAAAGCCTTTCCTGGTGTACGTCCGATCAATGGATCATTCTTTGGGAGCTCTACTAGCTCAGAATGATGACCAAGGGCGAGAACAAGCAATCTACTACCTAAGTAGAACGATGATCGGAGCCGAACATCGGTACAACCCGATCGAGAAGGAATGTTTGGCACTGGTGTTCGCTATTCAGAAAATGCGACACTATCTGGTGGGCCAAACCATAAATGTCATATCCAAAGTCAACCCCCTGAGATTACTCATGACAAAGCCTTCATCATTGAACGGCCGACTGGCGAAATGGGCTATATTGCTCTCAATATGAGATGCACTTCCTACCCCAAAAAGCCATTAAAGGACAAGCGGTGGCGGACTTCTTAGCCGAACACCCAGATCCGAGGGCAGCTAACTCTACGAGGATCTCCCAGACGAGGTCGCCGAAGCCTGCCAACCCAGACATTGTTCGAAGGACAAGTATGGCAACTTTTCTTCGATGGTGCATCAAGAACAAGCCCTAAGGGACACACAGTTGCGGGGGTAGGAGTAGTACTCGTCTCCCCACAAAATTATGTGATTCCCCGAGCTATCTCGTTAACCGAGCCCTGCTCCAACAATGTGGCGGAATACAACGCTCTTTTGATTGGGATGCAATTCGCCGATGAGATTGGCGTTAAAAATCTCGAGGCGTACGGTGACTCCAAACTCATCGTCAGCCAAGTTCGCGGAGAGTATGAGGTCAGGCATGAAGATCTAGTACCCTACTACAACGCGACAATCCACATGGCCGAGAGGTTTTCAAACTTCTACATCGACCATGTACCGCGCAAGCAAAATGCGCATGCAGATGCACTTGCATCCCTTGCTGCCTCCTTAGCTCTTCCAGCTGGAGCAATGGAGAAGGTATTCGTCTATAGCCACGACCTATACTGCCCAAAAAGTCCCCTCGGAGACTACCAGAGGTCAACGGGAGATCGTCGCGGTAAGGAAACACTTGAAGTGTCGACCGATCCAGAGCTTAAAGACTGGCGATTCCCCTACATTGATTTTGTCTTATACGGCATCTTGCCCGAAGACACCAGGGAGGCGGCTGCCATCCGAAGGAAAGCCTCCAAATTCTACTACAATGCGATTTCGCGAACATTGTATCGTAGATCGCATGACGGGATCCTGCTCCGGTGCCTCTCATCAAAAGAAGCCCACGAAGTGTTAAAAGAAGCCCACGATGGTACGTGTGGAGCTCATCAACCTGGCCCGAAGCTGGCAAACCGACTCCAAAGATTGGGTTACTACTGGCCCAAGATGGTTGCCGATGCTGTTGCCTATGCCAAAAGATGTCACGCCTGTCAAATACATGGCGATTTCATCCATCAAGCACCAGGATACCTCCACTCTACGACCTCTACCTGGCCGTTCGAAATGTGGGGGATGGACGTGGTTGGTCCTATCAGCCCACCATCATCAAAGGGACATCGGTTTCATCCTAGCGATAACCGATTACTTCTCAAAGTGGGCCGAAGCTATCCTTTTGAAGGAGGTAAAATCATCTAACGTGATCAAGTTCGTGAAACATCACGTTATTTACCGCTTCGGTGTGCCTCGGCGGATTGTCCATGACAATGGACCCAGTTCATCAGCCAGGCTTTTCAGAGATTCTGCGCCAAGTTCAGAATCCAGAGTGTGTCATCAACGGCATACTATCCGCCCGCTAACGGCCTCGCAGAAGCTTTCAATAAGACTATTGGCAAGCTTCTCAAGAAATTCGTCTCGAAAAGTCAACGAGACTGGGACGATAAGTTGGGCGAATGCTTATGGGCCTATCGCACGACTGTGCGAACCCCAACTAAAGCCACGCCATTTTCCTTGGTGTACGGATGCGAAGCTGTCCTTCCACTGGAAATCCAAATTCCATCTCTTCGTGTCGCCTTGACAGCGGAGATGACAACAGAGGAGAAGCATCGACAGCGACTCCAAGAATTGGAAGCCTTGGACGACAAGCGTCTGCAGGCCCAACAACAAATCGAGCTTTATCAAGCTCGTATCACCAGAGCCTTCAACAAGAAAGTCAAATCGCGAACTTTCAAGAAGGGCGACCTCGTCTTAGCCGTCCGAAGACCCATGGTCATGACGCACAAGACGAAAGGAAAATTCCAACCCAAATGGGAAGGACCGTTTGTAGTAGAGTCAGTCTACTCAAATGGATCGTATCGCCTCATAACCTCAAATGGCGATACACTCATGATGCCAATCAATGGCAAATTCCTGAAGAAATACTATCCCTAGATGGCATTCTTCCACCGATCAAGTTAAAAATACACCTCTGATCAAAAACATCCAACGCCTCCGACGGCTAAGGATAGAGGAAATGTTGGCTTTTAAGCCCAACATAAGTCCTCGACAACTTATCATGCTGAGGGAATAGCATGGCTAGCCCAACTCAAACGGTAGTTGGTAAAGGCACCTCAAATCCGTTGATAGCTGAGGGTTTGCTAAAAATCCTAAGTGGACTTGATTCCACTCTTCCCTCCAAAAATCCCTTACCAATCTCATCCATAGAATGGTAGGACCACAAAATGCAATCATTACTATGTTAACACTATACCTCTGGTAATGAATACTCCTCGTCGAGTACAAACCTTGCTTGTTAACTCTGCATAGAGTAACAAACTCTCAAATTTGCCAAGTTAACACTATACCTCTGGCATTTCAAATTCTACTTGTCAATTCTCATCAATAGAATGACAGGTCCTCAAATTGCTCCTATCGCAAGCAAATTCTTGTCAAGTTAATATCACACCTCTGACAAACTACTGTTTAAGTTAACATTACACCTCTAAGCGGTACATCAAGTGTCTGTCAAGTTAATATCACACCTCTGACAAACTACTGTTTAAGTTAACATTACACCTCTAAGCGGTACATCAAGTGTCTGTCAAGTTAATATCACACCTCTGACAGTTACCTTTCTTCAGACTTCCATATCGAAGCTGAAATGGACGATGCCAAGTTAACACTACACTTCTAGCATCCGAGTCATTGCTAAGTTCAACAATACACCTATGGCTATGACCTTTCCTCGACTTCTTTAAGCCGAGACGACTAATGCCAAGTTCAACATTACACCTCTAGCATTACTATCACTGTTAAGTTAAACATCACACCTATGACAGTGACACCCTCAGTTTTCCCAAATAAAACTGAGATGCTGATGAGTTAGGTTAATATCACACCTCTAACTCACGTCCTTGTCAAGTTAACATTACACTTCTGACAAGACTACTTCTAA
Source organism: Agave tequilana (assembly GCA_038442645.1). Taxonomy (NCBI): domain Eukaryota; kingdom Viridiplantae; phylum Streptophyta; class Magnoliopsida; order Asparagales; family Asparagaceae; genus Agave; species Agave tequilana. The sequence continues at coordinate 215,778 of JAVJIF010033072.1, forward strand.
ACCGTTAAGTTAATATCACACCTCTAACGGTAAAAATCTTACTAGATTCCCACGAGTCTAGTTTCATTTGATATTCTCCCCAACCGAGTATCAAATTCATTTTGGAGGCATTGTTGGTTAACATTACACCGATAAACAATGCTTCCATCAAAATCCCCAGCTGATCTTAAATCAAGTTAATCCCAAATCCTTGATAAAAGTTCACCTTCTCTGGGGGTACACACTCCACTTGTCACTTTCTTTTATAAAGTGGCGGGTCCACCAAAATCATTCTTTTGCTTCTAAAACAAAACATTCAAGACAACAGAAATAGGCAAAAAGAAAAGTGTCACTTTTATTGATATTCAAGCATATGAAAGTGATACAAAACGCTCTCTTATACAATAAGATTGAGTGTTACAATTAAGGAGTACAAAGAAGTCCCTCTCTCTCTCAGAGGCCGTACTCACTCCTTGAAACCGCATCTGATCCCAGGTGTACAATTAGAACCGATTGCGCCATGGCGATGACGCAAAAGTCAAAAGCGCCCTAGCTGATTAAGCTAAGAGCAATGGTGTTCTTGAGGTCCGGTGGCAACAGAAGGTCCTGCAACCCTTCGTTCAGGCGCGTCTCTTTCCCTAGCAGACCATCCAACAAACATGGAGTCACTCCGGGGGTGAGAGAGGAAGTTTAGGAGTCATCACAAAGGATGCTACCCTCCACTAGGTCAGCGGCAGCAGAAAGTCCTGCATTCATCACCATCCCTTTCCCCAGCAGGCCATTCAACGGAATGTCCTTGATGTCACTTCTGGAGTAGGGAGAGGAAGAGGATCTTTCCGCCACCGTAACGCCGGAACCTCCTCGCCGTCATACCTGACCTGACCGTCTCTTGCCATCAGGCAAGAGTGGTGCAGGAGATCTGAAGAGACCTTGGCGAGATGTGGGTCCTCGTCAGAGATATAATTTAATCTCTCACAAACGACGAGGACCATAATTTAATCTCTCACAAACGAACGTGGAGCAAGTTCGCCAGCCGGTATATCTTTCTGGGGCCCAGCAAACCTGAAAAAGGACGAGCAAGCCTACCTGCAAAGAATAAGCAAGAGAGTCAGAAAATCTGGAACTCAGTACATTTTTATAAAGGAAACTGAGTAACAGAACGCGGCAGCCATTCAAGACTTCAGACGCGAGAATGACCCGCGCAGTCAAACAGACGCGAGTCAAACTGCGCCACGCATAGGATTCAAACGCAGCCTCAGTTTGTACCCGCGCCTAATGCACCAGACGCAAAGAATTTCAGAACGCCGAAATTGTCATCTCTCTGTTGAGTGAACAAGAGTTGCAAGATTCAGGTCTGAAATACGCCAAGGCAATGAAACGCGATGGGCAAAGCCAGCGTCAAGCGCCCGCGTTCAGAGAAGTCAAGTCACTGGCACAAATTCCAGAGAAGGAATGCACCGGGACTTCATTCAGATGGATATGCCAAAGTTCAGGCTATACACATCATCGGGGGACATACCAGCAGAGACCTCTGGCCAGAGTTGGCCTCTCTGCACCCAAACGCAGGCGTCCAAGATGATCCGAGAGGGGGTTCTTCTTGAAGAGACCAAACCGAAGCATGAGAGCTCTGGGTCATCTTCATCCTCGGAATTACCTTCATCCATGGAGACGGAATCCCTATCAAGAAACTCTTTTCTGAAGAAGGTGGGACTTCTCAGAGCAATCCAAAGAGAAATAATCCAAGCTTGGATTATAGAAGGGGAGCGCACCCTATTTATAGGCAGGCCCTAATAACTGCCATTAATGGGGCGTTAATTGGAACCGTCACGCACGATTGTCAAAGCCCAGTAAAGGATTGACGCGTGGAACGCCGGTTTTCAACCGTCGCAAGCGCCGGTTTTCAACCGCCCGCGTCGGTTTTGCATTTAAGGGCAGTAACTCCTGAGTCCAATGAGGAGTTGACGCGTGAATAACTGCCTTGGGAAACAACGGATGACTCGGAATCCCAATCGACAGTGAAGACCTGACGAGCAAAGATCTCCTAAAATTTTGAGTCAGATCACATTAGACGCAGATGGGAAAGCCGCGTCCCTTCAGCAGACAAGACTGCATCTCTTGCGTCTGCCCGATCCGCGCAAGACAGATTTGCGTTATTCAGAGCTGCGTCTCACCTTGTGATTGACGCTGCGTCTCACCCCAGGGACTGACAGCCGCGTCTTACTTTACGGATCAATGCGCGCGTCTCATCTTTTGATTGACGCCGCATCTCATCAAGAAGACCGCGTTCCGATTTGTGATTGACGCCGCGTCTCATCAAAAGGACTTAGTAGAATCTAAGTTCTTATGAAATGATGACCGCGTCTCACTTTATGATTGACGCTGCGTCTCAGTAAAAGGACTTAGTGAAATCTAAGTTCCGGTGGACTGACGACCGCGTCTCACCCTGTGATCGACGCTGCGTCTCGTCAAAAAGACTTGGTGAAATCTAAGTCCCCATAGATTGATGCCACGTCTCATTCTATGGGATTAATGCCGCGTCTCGCCAAGACCGCGTCTCATTAAAGAACTTAGTCCTACCTAAGTTCAGTAATCACGACTAGTGATCAAGAGTTGGACTCATCCACAACAGGACAAAGAAATGGGACAAAAGCTTTAAAGAAAACTTCTATTATATCAAAAATGATAGAAGTGGATACAAACACTCTTAATAAATAGAGTGTCCCTTTTCTTTACAAAAGAAAAAAGAAAAAAAGGCTAAATGTCCTGGTTCGCCAAGGAACGGATTTGTTCCCTAAGGCGGTGAATCTCATGCTGGCGCGTCCTCTCAGCCTCCATGATAGCCCGGTCCCGCAGCTCCGCCTCAGATAAGAAATTTCTGGCAGCCAGCTGCATCCGCAGAGATTCCACCCTGGAAGATTGTAGGGATAGACTCTCTTCAGCACGCGCCGTAGCAGCCCGTTGCTCCTCAAGCTCCTTTTTGAGGGAAACAAGTTTCTCCTCATTTAGCGCAAGAACAGCTTCCGCCTTGGCGATAATATCCCGAGTTCTGAGGATGACTTGCTCCGTGCTCTGCACACTAAGCTCAGATTCTCTCGAATCTCCGGCTAATTTCTGAATTCAGCCTTGGAATATTCAAGGTCGCGGATCTCGGCAGCGATTTGTGCCTCCGCCTCCTGTCGCTCCCGTTCCTGATCAGCTAGGAGCCTAGTCAAGGTGGCCTGGGCTTCATCAAAAGAGCCAGCATCTTCCAAAGATTCCAGCTCCCGCAGGTTATCTCCAAGTTGCTCTACCACCCGCAGGCATACCCTGGCAAGTGAAGGGCCTCCCGCCAATTCGACGCTCACGGCCATATTTTCAAGAAGCCTCTGGGCGAACTGGAAGGTGCTGTGTCCACGGAAGATGAGATCAATACATGATCCCATCGAGGTGAAGAATTGTTGCACCATCTGACGTGCCAGCTCCCCCATGTCTTCGCCACCTAAGAAGCTTCCCGACCCTTTTTCTGTCGCGGGATAAGGGATATAGGGCGGGTCTTCTCGCACAAGAGCCGTGCCGGCCGTCGATGTAGCAAGAGCAAGACTACCCACTGGCGCTTCCGGAGCGCTGCCTCTGCAGGAGCTTCCACGACCAATGAAGGAGTGTAAGCACAACCTCTTCAGAAACTTCCACCGAGAATTGAGCTGTGTGGCCTTCTGGAAGGGTGCCGATCGTCGGACTCCCCACCTGAGCCCCCTCAGTCAGAGCTGCCTTACTAGGTTCGAGGTCCAGAGACGTCGAGTCCTGTAGAATGGGAGTCTCCCCAGCTTCAGCAGTAGCCTTCTCCACCGGCGGAGTGAGAGCCTCCTCAGCCTCAATGATTGTTTCCCCTCCTGACAAAGAGGAAGGCTCCCCAACCTCGACAGCTACCCCCTCCGAGGTTGTCTCGGCAACCGAAGCCTCAATCCCCTTGGGCTGGGTCAACTCTGTTTCCATCGCCTCGACATGCGAGGAAGTTGTACCTTCAGCAGGGATTATCGCCAGCGGTAACGCAGTCGATGATTCGCCCCCGTATATTTTCCCCTCCGAGGCGTCAAAGAATCCGCCCTGATCAGGAAGAGCGGGTTCATCGCCACAGTCGACTTCATCTTCAAAGTCACTTTCTCCCGATGACGAAGAAGACGATAGCGCCCCGCGAGGAAGCTCCGCAACAGGAGCCTTACCCCCAATCACCCCAGTGGTAGGACTAGGGTCGACTGCCCGAGGATTGGAAATAAAGACACTAGGAGACCCCGGCTGCTGTAACTCGTCTCTCCCTTCATAAGCAGAAGGAGACTCGGGCTGAGTTGAGATTCCTGGAATCTCGACATCCTCTTCGCCCATTATGTCAACCTCCGGTAACTCGGTATCACCAGCAACAAGGGGTCGCTCAACGAGCTCCCCTTCCTCCACGGCCTTGCTGCGCGACCTAGGAGCACGGACCAAGCTTGGAAAATCTTCATCTTCCAGCGGTTCCTCAACTCTAACAGGGACACCTTCAGGAGGAGCCTCAACTCCAGCAGAGATAGCTCTGGATTGAGAGACTTCAGCCGTTAAGTCCTCCGAGCCTTCTTTGGGGCAGGCTCAACTACAGAAGCAGAGCGTCGACGACGCTTCCTCGCCAATTGTTTCGACCTCCTTGCCGGTCGCGGCTCCACTCTCATTGCTGGTGGCTCCGCCCTCGTCGCTTGCGGCTTTGCCCTTGCCGGTCGCGGTTCCGCCCTCACTACTGGGGGCTCCCTCCTCGATCGTTTCTCGACCTCCCTCTGAGCTTTCAGGTACTGGTCGAGGAGTTTAGAACGTTTACCGGATTCGGACTTTTCCTCGAGACTGGCATTGATACTCTCAAGACATGAAGACTCCGGAATAAGATCTGGCGTCTGGCCGGCTTGGGAGTACCAAGTACAGAAGCTGAAACTCATACGGCACTTAGGCGCCTCGTCGGGTAGATGGAACGTTGCTCCCGTTCCTCCAGCCACACTGTAATACCAAGCCCGAGCACCTTCGAACAGGTTCCCGTCAAAGGCAAGTTGAGCATTGGTTATTCCCGACGTAAAGCTGATCATAGCCAAATGTCAGGCAAAACGACTTGGCATATACGGTTCGATAGTGCAGGAAGTCCCTTGGCGAAACAGCACATATCCTGGTCGTATATTGATCAACCACCAGAAGGCTCCAGCAGGCAATTGTGAGAAGTCATCCCGCCCAGCGACATCCGTGAACAGCTCCCGGGGGCTGCACCTTGAACCTCTGGAAAACAACGGTTAAGCTGATAGTTCGTGGCACAGGAAAGACGCTTCCTAATGTATACAGGTAGGTGTCATGCCACTCTGAACGTTCCAGCCGCTGCACAAATGGGATATGATCCACGCTCCCACGCGCCGCCGTCATTAGAGATGGGCAATGCATCACGTACCAAGCCATGAGGTACGTGTAAGGCAGCTCAATCCGCGGGTTGGGGTGCCTCACCGTCGGGTTCCCCTCTGAGTCGGTATACGGCTCCCCACGAGAATTAGCAGTCTTTGGGGGTTCGCAGAAGCTCTTGGTCAGCACCCGCAGCCCGCTTTGAATACCAGCCACCACGGCTGGAAGAAGGGCTATGGGTGGCCATGAGCCAAGAGTACCGCCGGGTACACCAGATCTGCCACAATAACTTCATGTGGTAGCGTGGGCACCACACACCTCTTCAGCCACAACATCAGGAAGCCCGCCAACAGCGCCTGATCAGAAATAGGGGTCCGGGCTTGATGGTGAAAGCTCTCAAAGACCAGGTCAGGGTCGAAGCCGTCCTCGTTCGACTCCGTGGTGTAGAACTTGTCAGAAGCTGCGTCGATCCTGTCTTCAACTTCCCACCAGAACTAGGAGCTAGTCGGATTACTGGGAGATCTTTATTGCTGACATTATTAAACAGATAATCAGCTCAGGATAGTTGCTTGACGCCTCCTGACCTCCAGGCAGTTGTCTGGCCGCAGATGTAGAAATGGCACATCACCTCCCAGTAGGTCTCGTACACTGAGGAGATTCTTTTTCCAAAAGGCGCAGTTCCCTGGTGGTTGGGACAAATTCCTCGTAAGGAATATCCCCTGACGACAACCCGGAGACCTCATACAACTCGTGCAGGGCAAGGCCCATCTCTCCGACCGGAGTAAAGAATGTCCCCGTCCGAGGATTGTAGCGCTCCAAAATCCCAAAGAAGTTATGAGAACTCATCGGGACGCCCCACTGCACGGCCCTGACTGCTGGGTACAGCCCCACACGCTTCAGCGGCCCTCAAGATTGGTAAGGACAAAACCCACCATCCTGCCCCACCAGTAGTTCCCTGGAGAATGGACCCACCCATACGCACGGAAGTCGACAGGATAGTCACCCCTGCTTCTATGAAGGAATTGAGGAAGGTGGTAGCAAGCTCCGGGATCTCTCCAATTGGGATTTCAGGCTTGGACGACGCAGGGAACAGTCCGACAACTGACCCGTCATGACTATCATGGCGGTCTACCTTTTGGAGGCCAAAGTCACGAAGGGCGATCTCAGGGATATACTAGGAAATGTCCCATTCCATCTTCCGGGGGACAGACATGTGTTGGAAGTAGGACATCGGGAACATCCTCTCCATGTCTGGAAGAAAGAATCTTCCGCCCTTTATCTCACGGAGCCATTTATAGGTCCCCTCAAACACACGACGGCCATCATCATAGATATGATCCCCGAAGAAGAAGGCAGGCTTCTCCAACCTGACGCCGTCATCCGTTTTGAGTGCGGCATCGGTCATAAGTGCCCGAAAGGTTCTCCTGTTCACATTAGAGAGCCTGCGATCCAGTAACTGGTTAGCAGTCACGGGGACACTCATTCTTTGCACAAAGGTCAAGCCCCGGTCGGCACCACCCACGCGTCCAAAGTGGTGCATCTTGGCAAGTGAACCTGAAACATGCGGCACTGCAAAAGAAAAAGACACTTGGTCAGATACTTTGCCAAAAATAAGGGAAGACGCCAAGTGTTCATAATTCAAAAACGCAGCCGAGACACTGGACGCAGGAGTTATCATCCGCGTCCAGACCTGCGAACTTGCACCAAAACGCAGAAGAGATACTGGACGCAGGAATTTTTCGAATCCGCGTCCAGACCTGCAAATCCGCGTTCTGCAAACCAAGACTTGTGAAATTTCGAAGTGCTTGGACTCAGACGCCAGATTCATCAAATCGGCGCCTGATGGCACAAAACGCGGCACAGAACGCATGGATCAAATCCGCGTTCTGCAAATCGCGTCCAGAGACCTTCACAATTAGAAATATTCTAAGTGAAGGATCCAGAATGCAGAGTTCACCAGCGTCGGATCATCAGGCCCGCGCCCCGGTTATCATCTCAAGGACAGCGTCCGAGAATCAAACACGATCTTGTGTTAAAGGTTCTTAGGGTTCTATGAACATGTTTTAATGGCGGAACCCACGCCGAAGGTGCATTTTTACCTCAGAAAAACACCCTCCTGCGCAAAGGAAGCATCTCTCCCGGCCTCGGCGACGGTCGCCCTTGAGGATGATGCAGTCGGTTTCGTCTTGGGAGCCATCGATGTTCAGAAATCCGAGTTCGAAGATGGACAGATGAACAAACAAGAGGAGGGAAGCTCTCTTTTCTCAGCAAATGCGTTGAGAAGAAGATGCGTCTCTCTAAATGTTGCCTTTTATAGGCACAGAGATTCGTGAAGATACGCAGCGTTTGGCCCAATAAACGCTGCAGCGAATTGCTGCCTGACGCGTGGAGCCAAATCATTATTTGAACAGGGAAGATCATGCGTCGCGACCCCGCCACAAGTCAGAAGTTGACACGTGGAGCAGTTCATTTAATGAACCGGGAGATCCGCGCGCCAAAAGGCGAAATCTCGCCGTTCCCCAGGCCAGCTGGCGGCGTAATCATGACATGGCACAGGTGCGCGCCCCAAAGTACGCGGCTCTTCGGTGGACATGCCCCGTCAGCATCATCATAAATGCACCCAGAAAATCGCGCCTGCATTTCAAGAGATGCGTCTCTCCAAAGTCCGCGTCCCCTCAAACGGGCCAAACATCGCGTCTACCCCATGGAAGTCGCGTCTTTAAAGCAGTCTCTGCTTTTTCAAAAGGGAACCTGCGTCCAGTCTCCTGCTTCTGCAAGTCAGTTCAACAGTACACTGACGCAAACAGACAACCAACCACTCCGGCCAAAAGCGCACCGTGACAGACTAAAAGCAATCGGGGAGGTCTAGACTGTGTATCTAGACACTCAACACGATCAACTCTGACGGCTTCAAAAGTTCAACAGTACACTCACGAAGACCAATTCCAGATAAGATCAAGCCCGAAGCATCAACAGTCCAGTCATAAAGGCGAACGCGGCTAAGATCCAAAGTATTCCGAAATCCGTCCCATTCAACTGCGGAATATCGGAAACTTTGGAGGGGGTTCTGTAGGCTGTCTAAAAATGACTAAACAGACAAGCCATTAAAGAAGCAGAGTCTCGAGCTCTAGACGCGAGTGATCGACGCCCGCGTCTCAGGACTAAGACGCGTTGGCTCGACACCCGCGTCTCAGCATCAAGGCGCGTCGGCCCGAAGCCCGCGTCTCAGCATCAAGGCGCGTCGGCCCGAAGCCCGCGTCTCAGCGTCCAGACGTGAAGGCCCGACGCCCGCGTCTCAGCATTAAGGCGCGTTTGGCTCGACGCCCGCGTCTCAGCATCAAGGCGCGTTTGGCTCGACGCCGCGTCTCAGTTGCAACTGCCCTGATTGCGGGGCCAATCACCGCGCATGTAGCGGGTAGTGGCCCCTCATTCGGGAGTGTTTTCAGGGGGCACGTTCACCCTGAGACCCATATAAATAGTCCCATTCGCCACGCGAAAGAGGGGAGGATCAAGGATCGAAGCTTTGGAGAGGTTGAGAATTAGAAGGTCAAGGCATCATCAAGATCGATCAAATCCAGGCAAGAGGATCATCAAGAGGGAAGCACGACTTCAACAACAGACAGAGGGAGGAGACTCTTCAGCGAGCTTACTGAGTACTAGCCGCTCTTCGCCTACCTCCTCTTTGAGAGTTTTGGTAGACGGAGCTGAGTTACTCTTTCTACCGACCGAAAAGAGGAGATCCCCGACGGTCCAGGACGGTCATCTGGTCAACGGAGAACAAGATTCACTCTCCACCGCCACACGAAGAACCAGCATTAAACAAAGGGGGGATTCAAGCTTCAACATCCTCCCTCCCTTGTAACTGGAAGGAAAAGTCTTGTTGTAATCTTTTCATCTGATTCAAAGAAATCTTTACAGCAATTCCCTCTTTCTTTTTCCGGCGCATACAAAGCTCTCTTATACAATAAGATTGGTGTTACAATAAAGGAGTACAAAGAAGTCCTTCTCTCTCAGCGAAAGGTTGCACTCACTCCTAAAGATATCTACACCATTCCAAATACAAGATGTTTGGAAGAGCGTCAAAGAAAGGTTCTTCTCTTCTCCCACTGAATCATGTCACAGTTAATCAGTGTCGAGACGATCGAATGCTGGTCACATCATGATGCATGATGTAAACATTGAAGAAGCTTATCGCTCATCGAGAACAATGGTGTTTCTCGAGGTCGAAATGCAGAAGAACATTCTGATTCACCCGACCAACTGGTGTGGGCCATAATCCTTCGTTGATGAACATCCCACCACCAAAAAGTCATCTAATGAGCATGGGTTTTTCATCGATGTCACTTCTGGGGGTAAGATTGGTGAAGGGAGGATCCGAGACCTTACAGGTGTTGTCCTCTTTCTCGTGAGCTGCAAGATGACCATACCCACTGCAGCACCCCGTTCCCAGGATACATACCCAGATACGTGTCCTGACTTTTTCGACCATATTATTACAATTTCTTCGAGTATTAGTTTTTAAGTTGTGATTTCTCATGTTTTTGGTATCGGGTCTGGATTCTCAGTGTTAGAGTCAGCCCTGACCCGGACCGGGAACCAGATATCAGCATACCGCCTAATTTACCTTTTTGGTAATCTGATTTGGGGGGTGTTTGGTTGCAAGGAAGTGAGCAGAAGTAAAGAAATGGGGAAGTATAATTGCTCACTTCCCTATCTATCCAAACACCGGAAAAGGAAAATAAGAAAACCCCTTTTCCTTTTCTCTTTCTCTTTTACATATCAATTTTCTCACTTCCAGAGTGCTACAGTTAATTTTGTGGTCATGTAAACTCATTTTAATAAGTTGTAGTACAAAACAGTTAATTTTTTGATCATGTAAATCTCACTTGCTTCTAATTACAGTCCATTTTTATTTTTCTTAATTAATTTTTATTTTAATAATATTTTGCGGTCAACTTTGTGGTCAACTATTTCACTTCTACTTTCACATTACCATCCAAACACTGGAAAAGATAAAACATTTTCCAAACCACACTTTCCAACAACATCCAAACACCGGAAAACTTACTAACCAATTTCCAAGTTCCAAAGGGAACTATTACCACTTCCTCACTTTTTCACTTCCTCACTTCCACTCTTAACCAAACAGGTCCTTGATCGATTTCAATTTCAGATACTGTTTTCCAATATTTTAGATTTTTCATGATTTTCTAGAATTTTTTAGAATTTTTCTGCAAAATATCCAAAACCGGTGTCAGTCGACATCGCTGACTGATTCTCGGATTTTTAGTTTTCAAACGGGATTGAATTTTCAAAAATAGCTTTCATATTACTTCTTAGAATTTCATTTCTACCTAAATACATTTTCTGGGATTTTTCTAAATTTATTAATATTCCAAAATTTTAATTTGAAAAGTATATTGAATTTCTCGAATTTGATTTCACCGATCATCTTAAAATAATATTTACTATTTTTGAGAATTTTTTGGAATGTTTCTAAAATAGTCGAATTTTCGCCCTATTAAAATAATAATATTATTTACCGACAATTTCTTTTCTTACTTTTCCTTCTTTACTCCCCTAATTTATACTCCCAAATATTCTAATAAATTAATTATTTAATAATAAATTTATTTACTATTTTCTTTTCTTTTTCTTTATTTTTTCCTTTCCTTTATTTTCTTTCTTTTTCTTCTTTCTTTTCTTCCCCTTTGACTTTCCCCATGCCCTGCTCCCGCCGCCTGCACAGCCGCCTGTAGCAGCCCATGGCTGCTGCTGCAGCCTCTCTCCCCCTTTTCATCGTTTCATTTTCCTTCTCCTTTTCTATTTTACCTTCATCTTCCTTTTTCCTTTCCATTTCATAATTCAAAATTCCATCTCCTTCAAATAAACAAAACAAACCCATCTCCTTCAACTCCACCGTCGCCTCCACCATTACCACCACCGTCGCACCTCCCCCATAGCCGCCGGCCATCCACTCTCCCACACCCCCTTTCCACCCACCACCTCCTTCAACCTCCACCAACTCCCCACCATCTCCAATTTCACCAAAACCCATCACCACCACCTCCCTTCCTCCTCCAAAATTCATCATCACCTCCATTAAATTCATCACTTCCACCACCCTATCATCACCTCCTCCTCCTCCTCAACTCCCCACCACCTCCAACAACCACCACAACCACTATCAACTACTACCACCACCTCCACCAATACCAAACAACAATAACCAAAAACAACTCCACCCTCTCCTCCCAGGCTAACCGCCGCGCGCGTGCCCTCCCGGCGGCGACGCCGCTGCCAGGCCGCCGGCGGTGGGCCGGCCGCCGGCCACCCCCCTCTCCTCCATTTTCCTTCTTTCTTTCTTTATTTCTTTCTTCTTTTCTTCTTTAGTTCTTTCCTTTTTTTCTTTTCTCTTTCTTTTCCCCAAATAAGCCCACTTTCTACATTCCCTAAAATCCCACCCCTCATTCCAAAATTACTTCCCCATATTTACAGCCATACCCCTCCCTTTTAATTCCTACTTCTTTTCTAAAATAACCCTATACTCTCCCTCTCCTCTTTCTCTCTCTCATCTCTCTCTCCCCCTCTCTCATTCCCTCTCTAAAATATTTATAATATTTATATATAAATATTTATATTTATAAATTAATATATATTCATGGGCTAGTGGCTTGCTCGCACGGATTAGAGGATTTCTCGGACTTTTTCTCGGTATTTTCATTTCTGTTTCAGGCAAGTTCTTTATATTAAACTTAAAAATAACTACCTTGATTTATAGCATGATATTGATATGTGGACATCGTATTACTACCGTAACATGCCTAACATGCTACTGTAATTTTTGATCCATGATTCCTTGTTATACAAGTTAATATATGGTATTTACAGTGACACTTGATATGTTATATTTGATACCTGATCCACGACACTTGATATCTGACACCAGTTTTTGCCATGTTATACTTATCACTTGATATCTGACACCGGTACTCGCCATGCTATACTTATCACTTGATATCTGACACCGGTACTTGTCATGCTATACTAGACACTTGATATTTGACACCGGCACTTAACATGCTATCACCTGATATTAGTTCACTTGACCTGATATTGTGACACCTGACTAGATACTATTACACCGGACATGTGTATTTCCTTGCATATTCATGACTATCACTTTTACGGGACTTGATTATTATATTGTCACCAGACATTTGGTACTCCTGAACTCCTGTATTCCTGAACCCCTGAAAAAGGGTGACTCCTGATACTATACTCCTGTTGATCCCCGTAATTAGATAACCATGAATATATGATTACTATGAACAAACTGTGGACATTATAACTGGACAAATTCTAATAATTAGACAACTTACACCGGGATGGGGAAATTGATGATTACCGATATAGTCTCCATGTTTATGATGGTCTTATAGTGTCGCGCGGCCATATACTTCGATTCGACCTGGAGGCCACCAGGCGTTTCTGTGGGGTGCACTGACACCCCTACTCCCCTGCCTGCCGGTTGTGCCATAAGCCCCTGGGCCTATTCCTGTGGGAGCGGTGACATCCTATTCCTGTTCGGGCGTACAATAAGTCCCGGTACCTAGTGATAAGTTCCGGCTCAGCACCGGATACTCCTTGACCGTTGTCCCGGGCATGTACGGGACCCATTCTAAGCATGGTTCGTCGATCTCTATTAGTTTTTAATAACTTACTCTCTGGTCTGTATGCTGAGATATGTTGGATGGGATACATACCGACGTATACAAATCAGATGAGTCTTAATAACTTAATAATAACATGCTCCTGATATATGACTAGCTATACACTTGATCTATACTGCTCACCACTTAGACATGTGTTGTCTTGTTGGATTACTTGATTGCTTCCATACTGTTTCATTATTATATTATTGTGAAGGTAAAGTCAGATTATAAACTCAGACTACAGTGACGTGAGGTATAGGGTATATATATGAGGATTTCCTTGTTTGGATTATTCCTTCGATGTACTAATCTCACTGATCGATAATGTGAGCTTATATACCCTGTAGTTACTTTACTTACTGTCTCATTTCATGTTCATATGTGCTTATATTCTCGATACACATTTCTTGTACACATGTACCTGTAATGCACGCCACTTGGCTTTATTATGTGTACTCGCAGGATTGCATCTGACAACCTTGAATTCTCATGTCCAGATTCTAGAGCCCGGACCATGATGGCTTGACTATAACTATCAGAGTGCGCAACGGATCCTCCCGTGGTGGTGAGAATGCAGCAGAAGGTTGGACGCCGCCGTAGCTCTTCCTTCTAGCTCTTCTCCTGTTTGGCTCTCGAGATCCCTCTTGCTGCTCGTGAGCACCTTTCAGCTTTTGTATATCTCTTCGCATTATGTACTCTTGTATTTTCTAGTGATGTAATATTCCTGTAATATTATATCACTTTCTGTGATAACCATGTACTTGTACTTTTCTATTGGAATGTATATTAACATTGTGCTTCCGCACTTTGATTCTTGCCTGTACTGATGCTTAGCTTATATACGTGAGGGTTTCTCTGACCTACATATATATGTCGCAGTGGCGTCTTTGTACCCGCGGGATCGGGGCGCCTCACCCACCACCATACCCACTGTGACCATGATAAACCCAGGGCAGTGCTGGTGCGTCATATCCAATAAGGCCTTGACGGATGTCATTAACCGCGCGATCCTCCTCGCCTATGAACAGGAGCTTTGATTCCCTGGATGCTCGCCAATCGAACAAGCTCGCTGGTCGAAATATTCTCCCAAGAGCCCAGCGAAGATGTGAAAGAGTGACTGAGGCTCCCAGAACCTGCAAGAAGTAAAAAATCAAAATGTTAAAATTCTGTTAAGACAGAAACAGAAAAGCTGAAGAGCCGACGCGATTGAAGTTGTGAACTTCAGACGCGCAGTTAGCCAGTGCAGATCTGAACACAGTTTGGTGTCAGACCTGCACCCAAGATAAAAGACGCGAGGTAACCCAAACGCAGAGTTCGCCACACCTGCATTTGAGAAATAGAGCTTGCCACATATATGTCCAAGAGGTCTCGAAAGAGTTAAAATTCTCTTAAGTTAAGAACCTCAAACGCGGGCTTTATGTACAAAACTCGCATTTCAAGATCTAAATGCAGAGTTTATCACACTCGCATCAAAAGACTTATGATTTAGAATTCAAAGTCAGCCAGATCTCTTCATCAAGAAGCCTTAAAGACGCGACTTCCGAACACGGGCGCATCAATCAGACTTCAAGAAGAGATCAAGAGATCGAGTTTCTTCAATGGATAGGAAGACAGAAACTCAAAAGGACTGAGTATTTCATGGTGACAACTGGATCCTATCCGGAGAAGAATTCTCTAGAAATTGAACTTTATGCATCGAGGTGCGGCCATAAAAGCACTTAAGGTGATGCTTTTTGATCTTGAAATCACTTGACAGTGATAATCTTTGAAAAAGTTTAGAGGGAAGCATGGAAGTTTTGAGTTCTTGCTGTTCATTAGAACACACTCCTTGAAGGGAAGATAGACAAATCAAGACAAAGACCCTCAGAGCGCATGCTCTCAAAAGGAAATAGTATAACTAATGACTGTTAAGGGAGATGAGGCCTATTTATAGGCAAGTCATAAGGCTTACAATTAATGGCATGAAAATCAAAGCCATCAGCTTTAATTCCCGCACAAACAACAAGTCCAATAAGGAGCTAACGCGAGGATTACCACTTCGGGAAACATCAAAGGACACAAGTCCCCAATCGTCAACGCCGACCTGGCATTAAAAGATCCAACAAGATCTTTAAGATGGGTTGCATGTAACGCTTAGGAAGCGGCGTCAGACGCAGACTCAAAGGTCGTGTCCACAAAGTCCGCGACCTTTCATAAACCCGAGGGCTGCGTTTCTTTCATTCCTACTGAAGAGTTCACAACCGCGTCTCCTGAAGTGATCTACAGCCGCGTCTCCTCAGCGAGTGGGATCCACCCTCCACGACTATTCAGGAATTGTGTCTTGAGCTCACACCCATTCACAAGACTTGAAGGCTGCGTCTTAAACCTGAAGGCTGTGTCTCCTTTATCAAGAACACAGGTTCACGTTTCAAGGATGCACCCTCTCAAGGGACCAGAGTCGCGTCTCTATTGGGTCAGAGCCGCGTCCCTACCTACCAGCTGAAGACCCGTGCGTCAATTGAGGGATCCAAAATCGCATCTCCACTGCAAATGAAAGTCGCGTCTCAATCATGAGCTCAGTACAGCCTGAGTTTGCGCCCTCTCAAGGGACCAGAGTCGCGTCTCTATTGAGTCAGAGCCGCGTCCCCACCAACCAGCTGAGACTCGCGCGCTATTCTTGAGGAGTCCAAAATCGTGTCTCCATGGCAAATGAGAGCCGCGTCTCGTTCAAGAATTCAATACAGCCTGAGTTTATTATTCATGGTCGTACCCTATCAAAATAACTAAGGACTGCGTTTCCGCAAACAGTCAAGGAGTACGACTATGAAAACTGAGTTCATCCAGGCAGCAAAAGAGTCTGAAAGGATAATGACGAGAGAAAAATTGGACAATTTTTATTATTTGACTCGAAAATAATAAAAGTAATACAAACACTCTCATTTAACAAAAGGAGTGCTACAAAATGGAGAAGGAGGCTAATAATCCTACTTCGCCAAAGAACGGATCTGTTCCCAGAGGCGATGTATCGCATGCTGATGCGCTCTTTCAGCTTCCACCAAAGCTTGGACCCTCAACTCTTCCTCGGACAAAAATCTCTTCATAGCCAGTTGTGCCTGAAGAGACTCCAACCTAGAGGAGTGAGCAGCAAGATCCTCTTGGACCAGCTTTTTGGCAGCCTCTGACTCTTCCAGCTTTTTTCGGGCAGCAGCAAGTTTCTGCTCATTGACTTTAATCAAGGCTTACGCCTTAGCAATAGTAATTTGAGCAGTGGCGATAATTTGCTCTGCACTTTGGATAACGACTTCGGATTCCTTTTGATCTCCAACCCGTCTGTGATAATCGGCTTGGAAGTGCTAGATATGGTGGACTTCTTCAGCTATCTGCTCCTTTGTCTCCTTTCGCTCGTGTTCTTGAGCGGCGAGGAGCTTACTCAGTGTTGACCGAGCCTCATCCATTGAGCCAGCATTCTCCAGGGTCTTGAGCTCCTTTAGATGGCTCCCCAGCTATTCAACTAGCATCAGACATGCCCTAACCTGCGAAGGACTCCCAGTGTGACTGATGTTCTCGATCTGATTCTCGAGAAGCATCCGGCCAAACTCAAAGGAACTACTCCCGGAACGACCAAGTCGATACAAGACCCCATGGAAGCAAAAAATTATTGCACCATTTCACGTGCTAGCTCTTCCATGATACCATTAGCTGGAGATAACCCTGCTGATGTACTCCCGAACCCCTTTTCTATGACAGGACGAGAGACGGGAACCAGTTCAACTTGCGCAGTGGGGAAGCCGACAATAGGCTCGTCAGATACTGAGGTAGTCACCAATATCTCCAGGACAGTTATTGTCATAGCAGCTTCCACAGCAATAGAAGCAATAGCAAAATCCACGACACTGGGTTCCTTGGCTGAAGTTTGAACTGTTCTTTCTTCTGCGCCAATGCTGGCCGCAGGATCCTCTACTTGAGCTACCCCAGTGCTCTCTGCAAATCACAACCTTAAATGTCGGTGGTAATGATAAAAAGGAGAGTACCAACATGTCAGCATTTTCTTACCAAGTTGAGGATCTGAAGATGGCAAATCTCTGATAAGCCACTTCGGGATGAGGGCTCCCCGACCTCGGTAATTGCACCCTCATGAGGCATCCCGGTAGCAGGAGCTTCGAGGCCCTCCTGCTGGGCCAACTCCTAGATCATCTCCTCAATATGAAAATAAGTTGTTGTGGCTTCACTACTGGCAGCCAGCCCTATAGAAGAAAGTCAAAAAGAAATCTTAGAACTCATTCCTAACTTGATGGGGAATCAGTTCAGGAGGACAAAGAAAATACCTTCAGTAGCGGCGATCCTTGCTATCAGCGAAACGTTACAGGGACGTATCCCTGTATCTCTTCCTACGAGATATGCGAGAATTTGCTTATGTCAGGAAGAGCGGGTTCATAGCCAAATTGACTTCTTCGCCAGAATAATATCCATGTTCTTCGGACGATGAAGATGACAGTTCAACACAAGAGATCTCAGCAATCGAGATCTTACCACTGAGTACCCCAGTAGTAGGGCTGGGATCGATAACCAGCGTGGTGGGCATCAATACACTGGGAGACCCAGGTTGTTACACCTCGACCCTTCTCTCAGGAACTGAAGAAGGTCCAGGCTGAGTTGAGATTCCCGAAATCTCAACGCCATCCCTCCCCACCAAGTCGACTTCAGGTCGCTCGACCTCCTCAGCCACGATGGGTTTATCCGCGAGCTGTCCTTTCTCCAGGATCACAGGACCCCTGCTGCGCAGACCGTGAGAGCGAAGGACAGGGACTTCTTCCTCGTCTTCTTCTTCCTCCCCCTACTCCTCAACACCAAGAAGAACTACCTTGGGCATCAAACCTTCAGCCTCTGATTCTCTCCTAGCCTTCTTCGGGATAGGCTCACCCTTAGAAGAAGAGTCAAGGAAACGTTTGGCCACAGCCTGTCGGTTCTTTTTAGCAGGTTCCCCTTAGGTGCTACTGTCCTTGGCTCCATCCTCGCTTCCCCTTTTGTTTCCCTCTGTCCGCCCGGTACTCGTCCATACCTTGCACACATTTGTTAGACTCCAACTTGGTTTCATAAGACGCCTTGATGCTCTTAATGCAAGAGATATTTATTTCAAAATCAGGCATCTTACTAGTAAGGAAATACCATGTGCAGAAACTAAAACTGGTATAACAATTGGCGTCTTGTGAGGCAGGCTGAAAAAATAACTTTTGTCCCTCCAGCTACACTGTAGTACCACGTCCGGGCACCTTCAAATAAATTTTCGCTAAAGCAGAGGCCAGCATTGGGGTTGCCGACATATAACTGATCATAGCCGAACTGCCGAGCAAAACAACTGGGCATGTAAGGCTCGATCGTACATGAATTCATTGCTGGAAAATTAGATATCTAGGCCGAATATTGATCAGCTACCAGAAGACTCCCGATGGAAACCTTGTGAAACATCTGTCCCGCAAGGTCGGCAAACTTATCCCCGTAAGACGCATCATCAATCTCAGGGAAGCAACGGTCGAGCTGATAGTTTAAAATGTTCCGAATGAATTTCCGAACAAAGAACATATAGTAGTGAGTCCAGCTCGAATTCTCCAGCTTCTGCACGAAAGGAACACAACCTGCAGAAAGAGGCACCGCCGTTATCAGTGAAGGGTAGCGCATAACGTACCAGGCCATCAGGTACGTATATGGAAGCTCGATCCTGGGGTTAGGGGTCTTCACTCTCGGCCTTCCCTCCGAATAGACCACTGGCTTGCCCTCAGAATCTGTAATGGCCTCCACTTGGCATAGGCTTTTTATCAGAGCCCGCAATCCACTCTGAATTCCTACCACCATCGCTGGAAGGAGAGTGATAGATTTCCTGTAGGAAAGTAAGACTGCCGGGTACACCACATCAGCAATGATTACTTCATGCGGCAGTGTTGGTACCACACAACGCTTCAGCCACTGCATAAGGAAGCCCGCCAATAGAGCCCGGTCAGAACTGAAAACTCGGGCCTGATGATGAAAACTTTCAAAGACCGTATCAGGCCTGAAAGCGTCCTCATTCGGCTCAGTGGTGTAAGAGTTTGTAGAGGCATTGATTCTCTCAGCAATTTCTTCGTCAGTGCAAGGAGCCAGACTAGTCACTGGGCTATCTTTCTCATTTATGTCGTTGAACAGATAGCTTGCCCAGGACATCTGCTTGACATCCCTGTTCCTCCAGGAGGATATCTGTCCACAGATGTGGAAGTGGCATAACACTTCCCAGTATGTCTCATACACCTGAGGGTCCTCTTTCCTCAAGAGATGAAGCTCCTCAGAAGTCGGGACGTATTCTTCATAAGGGATATCTCTCATAAACTAGCCCCGAGACTTCATATAGCTCATGAAGAGTAAGCCCCATCTCTCCGGCTGGGGTAAAAAATGTGCCCGTCAGAGGGTTACAATGCTCCAGGACACCATAAAAATTATGGGAACTCTGTGAGAGGCCATACTGAACGGCCCTCACCGAATGATATAACCCCACCTGTTACAGCAGAGCCCCAAGCTCTACAAGAACAAATCCAATCATCCTACCCCACCATGATTTGTCAGTAAAATGGACCCACCCTAGCAGACGAAAGTCAACGGAAAAATCACCCCTAACTTTCAAAACTGATTAATGAAGGTGGCGCCAAGTTGAGGGGTTTCTCTCTGAAGACATGTTTCCCATAGCCAGCAAAGTATACTTCTTTGGCACTTAATCTGCCGAGAGAGATGCCGGAGATAAACTGGGAAAGATCCCAATCCATCATACGATGAACGGACATATGTTGAAGATAGGATAAGGAATACATCCTCTCCATATTGGGAAGAAAGAACCTCCTGTCCCATATCTGACGGAGCCACTTGTAATCTCTCTCATGCAGAATCCTATCATCCTCGTCAATGGCGTCACCAAAGAAGAAAACAGGCTTCCTTAATGGAGTGCAGGAATCCGTCTCGAACAGCCCATAAGAGATAATCTCCCAAAGGGTCACCATACTGGCCTTGGAGATCCTCTCCTTTCGCTCCTTTGACTTACCAGTAGTCACAGGAGCAGTCTTCTGAAGCACGAAGTTCAGATTACGATCAGCTCCACCTACGTGCCCAAAGTGGCATTTCTTGGATAAGGGGTGGAAGAGTATCGCATTACAAAGAGGACAACATTTAGTCAGGAATCTGAAAGAAAATGGCTAGATGTTTGAAATTCAAATGCAGGAATGAACTCAGACGTGAAAATCAGCAAAATCTGCATCTAGACTAAAAAATGTGAAGCTTACATGAAGCCCGCATTTCAAAATCCATAACTTAGAAAAATTTCTAAGTGTCGGTCTCAGATGCGAGACTCAGTAAAACCTGCGCCTGGCTCTAAAGACGCAAGGATCACATGAAGTCTGCATCTAAACTCCCATACTTGGAAAAATCCTGAGTATTGAGCTCAAAACGCAGGGCTCAGCGAAACCCACGTTCAACAAACAGATACAGACTCAAGTTGATGAAGCAAAGACGTGGAGATCGTCAAACCCACTTCTTGCCTACCAATTCAAGAGCTGCGTCTGAAAATCAAACACGGGCATGAGCCTCGCGTTGGCGGTTCACCTTCAAAAGAGACTTAAGAGTTAAGAGAACTTTTTAAGCCTCTTTAATGGCCGAAAAAAGTTCAGATGCCATTTTATTACCTGAAATGGGGGCCTCCTGCGTGGAAGAACCGCCTATTTGAATCTTTGGAGCGATAGCGCTTGAGGATGAAGAAGTAGGTTGGTCTTCGGTGCCATTTCGAACATGAAATCGGTATTGAAGACGATAAAATTAGAAAAGAGCTTTTAAGCTTTTCTAAACCCTCGATAAAAAGCTCAGCAAAGAAGAAGAAGAGTCTAATGATAACTCTTGAAAGATTGTTGTCTTTTATAAGCACAATGATCCGCAAAGGTACACGGCGCAAGTCTCGAGGCCTAATCCCTGCCCGACGCGTGGCATGCGTCTTAAATACGACGCGAATTTCACGCGTCAAAGGAAGGATGTCCCCTTAACTCCGCCGAACATGTGGCAACACGCCCAGAACGCGGGACTCGCGTTTAACAAAAGCCGCATCCCTCCAAAGGTCGCGCCTCTTCAGCAAGGCCCAAGCAGTGCCTAGTCAACAGAGTGAGAGCTGCGTCTTCACTTTAAAGATCACTGAAGACAAGTCATCAAAAAGTAGAATCCAAACTCCAGACGCGAGGCTAATCATCGCCACCAGCGCAGCACTAAGACGCGAGGGTTGAAACCCGCGTCTCAACATCACTGCAAGAACCAAGACGCAGAGCGTAAAAAGCCGCATCACAACATTATTGCAGTATCAAGACGCAGAGTCCAAAGCCCGCGTCTCACGTGAAGCTTGACGCAGAATTTGAAACTCGCGTTTCTCAAGCATCACCTAAATGGCCAAACGCGAGGCCCAAAGCCCGCATCTCGGTTATAACTGCCCTCATTACTGGGTTAATTACTGCCCACGTAATGAGGGAGTTAACCCCCATTATGGAGTATTTTTAGGGACACTTTTACCCCTGAAGCCTTTATAAATAGACCAATTTGCTATGAAAGAGGGGTCGAAAAAATCCTTGTCAGAAGAACTTCGGTTGTAAGCCGTAGAAAGACCAAGATCTCTAGCTAAAAAAAAAAGTTCAACTTTTCTAACAACTTGCTGCGTACAAGTTTATTTTACCTACAATCTCTTTGAGATTCTTATTAGACAGAAG
Organism: Agave tequilana; assembly: GCA_038442645.1. NCBI lineage: Eukaryota > Viridiplantae > Streptophyta > Magnoliopsida > Asparagales > Asparagaceae > Agave > Agave tequilana. The sequence continues at coordinate 237,586 of JAVJIF010033072.1, forward strand.
CTATGTTACTTCGTCCACCATCTAAAGAGAGGATTCCCAAGAGGTCCTAACATCATCCGGTCAACGAAAAACAAGATTCAATTCTATCGCCACATCAAGAACTCGGTATTAAATAAAGGGGAGATTTGAGCTTGAATATCTCCTCTCTCTTGTAAAGGATTATTGATCCGTTATAATTTTCTTTACAATCAGATAAAGAATTTTCATCTCGATCTTTAATTTTTCCTCACCAGACAGACCCCAACTCAGAAAAGGAATCCAAATCCTAAAAGGAATCCAAATTCTAAAAGGAGAAGCAATTCGCTTGTAAGGAAACTCCAATTGGATCCGACTCTTTTTCAGAAATGAAGTTCGAATTCATGTTGAATTCCACATGCTTCATCAAGCTTTCATCTCCTCTCTCCCCCTACAAGAGCTCGGATCGAGTTATATTTATGAGTTAGTCAAAAATATGCCAAATATATTTATGAGTTATCAGTCATAATATGCCAAATATATACAGGAAAAAAATATGACTATGAATTAACTGGTACAAAACATGCCAAATCTTCCAAAATAAGAGAGGTATTGTTGAATCTGGCAACCAGTCAAGAATGACCGATCTAATTGGCCAGGTCGGTGAAAATCAGGTGGGAGATTTTCCAATCAATAGAACGTTCCTTAATTTAAGAATACCTTTCAATTTCTCTTTCATATTTAAACGCCAATTAGGTATTAATTAGTCTTGTATTAATAATAATACAATAATTATTTATTCAAAATAAATAATTCAACAATATTCTTATAATAAGAATGGTAGTTCAAATATACAGAATATGAAGTGAGGTACCCATAAAACGAATCTCTTTAAGATAATTATGTCCCTCGTTACTGTGCCTACGGGATAATGGACGCTGGTCTCTCAAGATATAATACTCTTTCACGATTGTACAATGTAGATATTCGTACAGTAGAACCAAAATCGACCTATACCTTTCACTTGATTTGAAGAACAATTCGGACTAAGGGTCTTGTTTGGTTGTCGTAATGGTCGTAATTCGTAAGTCGTAATTGGTAAAGTTTTTACAGTTATAAATGAGTTACATGCATGTAATTTTTACGGTGTTTGGTTGGTAATATAAAGTTATAAGTGGAAAAGTGTATTGTATTTAATAATGTTTGTTTGTCGTAATGTGTAAGTCGCAAGTGAAAAAGTTGATCACAAAATTAACTATTTGAGATTTAAAAAGTTTTAATATTGCAAATAAATATTAAAAATACTAAATATTAAAAAAAAATTAATATTAACATAAAAAAATAGTATAAATTTGCATGACCACAAAATTAACTGTGACTGGGCTGTAAGTGAGTGGTAATTGGGTTGCAAGTGAGTGGTAGTTGGGTTGCGTAAGTCTTTTATGAAGTACGATCCAAACAAACGCCGTAGTTGTAACTGGGCTGTAAGTCATTTACGAATTACGGACTTTTACACCTTTTACGGCGAAACAAACAGCCCCTAAGATAAAATTCTTGAAATAAATATTTTGCCTAAAAGTTTAGAGGAACTATTCAAAGGGAGAGAGAGTGGAAAACTTTATTTTTTCGAGTTGGTGAAAATGGAGTCGAATTCTGCTCTATTTATAGCAGAATTCGGATAACAGTTCTGAGTGATTGTAACAGTTTAGCGAACTGTTCGGGAGAAGTTACAACCGTCGAGAGTTTAAGGTTAGGCAAAAGCGTGTCCGTATCCGCAACCCTCGCCCGCTTCAAAAATTGAACCGGATAGATTATTGTACGGGCACGGCCCAGTCTAAAAAGGATTGGACCATGTGAATCTGCATCTCGTAGCCCATGCCCCCATGCCCCATACTCACGCCAGGTGAGCGGCGATGGCGCGCACGCGTGTGGGCAGGGCTTCTCCCTTAACGCGTGTGAAAACTCTAAGTACCCTAAGGGCATGTCCTTAACTCTCAACGTTTCATATTTAAAACTACTTAACTTTTCACACCACTTTCAATGAGAGTCTAAAGAGATTTTACTCTTTTTGGTCCCATTTAATTATTGACTAGGTCAACTTCCGACTTGAATATCTCATTCATTTCGGAAACTAAATTGAACATATGAAAATTCCACGTTCATCCCCAATGGAAGGAGGACACATTCCAATCATCTCCTGTGCGTTTCTAGCAATGGATCTCGCCTATAATTTAGCTCTAATTTTCTCAAATTCACTTGGTTTAATTCAAGTTTCCAGCATGTATTACTATAAATTTGATCATGAATACAATGATTATAATGCACCCTGCTAGAGTTGAGAAGCTTATGAAATGAAGTTAAATCATGTAACCAAGATGCTAATTTCATTATCAATGTCTTATAACCGAAGTTCAACAGTGTAATTATAGGTGAGAGGTAAATGAAAACAATTTATAGATAAATTGGATGAGAGCACACCAATAAGATGTCACTAGCGATAAATAGACACCTGGAGATTTTAGAAGGTGAATAGGAGGTCAAATATTACCTTTAAACGCTGATTGTCCTAAAGAAGAGGCCAAAGAGTAAAAAATATAATAGCCTTTGAGTACTGACCATCCTAAAAAGGCCAAGGATTATGAAATATGATGGCCTCTAAGCGCTAATATCTCTATGGATGAGGTCAAGGAATATGATATGTATTAGTTGTTAAGTGTCAATCATACTATACAAGAGGTCAAGGAATATGAAATACAACAATCCGAAGATGTCGTGGGATAGGAAATGCACTTTCAAATGTCAATTTTCCAGTAGAAGAGTCAGAGGGCATGTAAACGGTCTCAGTTTTTAATCATTGAATTGCTATAATCAACAACTGTTATACTTAAATATTATGATAATCACTAATAATTTCTGCAACATCTCCTCTGTAATATGGAACCTGCTCTGATCCAATATAACTTATTTTGCCCAACACCAGCCTACTTATCAATATAGAAAATACAACACTTAATCATAAAATTAGATATTTTAGAGCTCACATTACCTCTAAAAGATCATCATTTATATAGAGTTCAACGTATCTTAAATATAGAACTAATATATATATATATATATATATATATATATATATATATATATAGATTATATATATATATATATATATATATATATATATATATATATATATTAACTGATCACGCATATATACACCAAAATCCAACTATTTCATTACTTATACAAAGAGACAGAAACATGAGTGCTCTACATAAGCTATCCAAACCTCCTTGTTGTTTTGTGAGGCCTCAAGCTAGACCCTTACCTTTGCCATATCCTGAAAAAGAGACTAAAAACAACGGAGTGAGCTAGCTCAATGAGTAAAGTAAAACTCCTACTTATCCTACATGAATGCATATTTAATATCTTAAAGTTTCCATTTTCTGATATCAGTACTTATTTATATAAGTAATTCAATTCTCAATCAGTTCTTAATTATTGATCTCTTACTCAGCCTTCTTTTATCTTTCTAAAAACATAGAAGTCTCAACTATAAAATACAATTTTATATCTCATCAAATTTATAATTAATGATGCACTGATTACATACCGTCCTCTTATAACACAATAATTATATATATAAGTGATTTATGCATCACAGTATCAAGTTCATGGGGCTCTATGATTATTACAATATATTCATTGATTTACACACTAAATAATTTTTTATCACAATAGAATGCACAGATTCTACAATCACATTCATTGATTAGGTTATCCCTATCTTCCCTCGCCACTGACTCCCGCCACCGACTCCCGCCGGACCCTCCCTCCTAAAATATAATATATAATATAAAACCTCATTTTTTCCCACCACCGGCTCTCACAAGACCCCTTCCTCCAATATGTATTTACATGTCATAATGCACACACACACACATATTGTGACAATCTGTTTTCGGAATACGTACATAGATACGTATTCAGATTTTTCAATCATATTATTCAATTTACTTCTCATATTCATTTTTATTTTATGATTATTTATGTGATTGTTTTGCATTGGATCTGGATTCGTAGAGTTGGAGTCAGCCCAAGCTTGACCCAGGAACCCGATCTTAGTGTATTACTAGATTTGATCTTTTGGTAGTTAGATTTGACAGGTTTCAGTTTCAAATATGTTTTCTAATATTTTAATTTTTTTTGATTTTTTGTAATTTTTTTCAAATTATTCTGCTAAATCTTCAAAATCAGTGTCGACCAATATCGCTGATACTGGTCGACTCTAGGATTTCTAATTTACAAACAGAGTTTAATTTCTAAATTTTCTTTCACATTATTTCTTAGAGTCACATTTTCTATTTTAATATATTTTTGAAGATTTTTTTCTGAATTTATTAAAACTCGACCAGATTTGATGTTGACTAGTATCATCAGTTATTTCATGATTTTTTAATTTGAAAATGAGATTAAATTTCTAAAAACTAATTTTATATTGTTTCTCAGAGTGATATTCTCTACCTCTGAGAATTTTTGGGGGATTTTCTGAAGTAGTTGATATTTTCCGAATATTGTGTAATATTATTATTTTTGGGAATCTTTCTTTCCTCCCTTTCTTTTCTTTTCTTTTCTTCTTTGGTTTCCCCCAACCTGGCACCCACTGAGCTGCCTCCCATCTATCCCCCTCACTTACTTCCCTCCCCCCTCTCTCTTTCATTTCACTCTCCTTCTCTCTCTCTCCCCCCCTCTATCTCTCTTCTTTTTCTCTCTCCCTCTCTCCCTCTCCCTCTCTCCTTCTCTAGGAATGAAACCATCGCCGCCCAGATCCACGCCACCACCCTCCGCCGGCCTCTGATGATCGCTCCAGCGCTGCCAAGCCCCTCAAGCCAAGCTCTTTCTCTTCTCTCTCCCTCCTTCTTCCTTTCTCCCCTCTCTCTTTCTTCTTCTCCCTCTCTCCACCAAATCCGCCACCACCAGTGTCGCCACCGCACCGCCGCCTCTCCCGCACCACCTCTGATCCCCTCTCTTTTCCTTCTTTCCTTCCTCTTCCTCTTTTCCTTCCTCTTTCTCTTTTCTTTCTCTTTTCTTTCCTTTTTTGCTTCCCCTCTTTTCTTCTCTCTCTTCTCTCTAACTCTCCTCACCCTCCTTTCTCCTCTCTGATTTTGGGCCGCTGGCGGCCAGACCCGCGCTAGCCACCCCACCTCTCTCTCTTTCTCTGGATCTTCTCTTTTCTTTCTTTCTCTTCTCTCTTCTCTCTCTCTATCTTTCTCTCTCTCCTCCTTAACCCTCTCCCCCCTTTGTTGTGGGCCGGCGGCAAAACCGCCACCGGCCACCCACTTCTCCTCCCCTCTTTCTTTCTCAGTCTCCCTATTTCTCTCTCTTTCTCTACTCTCTCTCTCCTCACAATCTCTCTAGCTTTCAGTCTCTAGGGTTCTCTCACTCTCCTGTAGTCTTTCTCTGTCTCTTCTCTCTAAATCTCTCTTTCTCTCTCTAGCTCTCTCTTCCTTGATTTTCTCTCTCCTCTCTCTCCTTGCTCTTATTCTCTCTCTAAATAATATACATATTTTAATAAATATTGTGGTCTGTGTGCATGTGATTCTGGGATTCTGAATTTCGCGGTGTTTTTTGACGATTTTTAGGCCAGTGCTCTCGCCTCTTTTTTGGGTTTCCCCGCTTCGAAGGGTGATTGTATTTTATTCGTGTAAATGGTATAATTTTTTGGACTGTATATTTGAATTGGTGTATTTGTATTAGTGTTGTGGACATGTAACCGGTGTTGTTTTGTACTACTGTAGGTGTGCATACTGTGGACATGTGTGTTATACTGGTATGATGTATTGTATTAGTAAGACGAATGCTTGTACTAGTGCAGTTTACTTCCTGTGCATATACAATGCTTGTGACATTACTTTATTACTGCTTTATACCATGTGTGGCTGTCAAAAAGTCCTCATTCTCGTTGGAGGGGAAGATATATTTATGCTTCTGATCTGTGTGCATAGAGGTAGACTGTACGGGTGTGATCTGCGTAGTTGCATACTCTGCACTTGTTGATTTGTTATAATGGCCGCAACTACGGCCACTTGATTGTTGGGATTGCATGCAGGAAAATTCGGCTGTCTATAACTGCCCACACTGGAGGACGTTACATGTTAGAATGTGGGTGAAGATTAGGTTGCGTAACTGTTGACAGAGATCAGGATGACGTGTTGTCGTGACTGTGTTGTGCCGAATTATAGTCTGTGAATCAAAGAGGGCTCCGGGATGACTTGGAACATCAAAAACTGTCGGGACGGAAGTATCCTTGGGACAAAGAGTGATTTCATTGTGGGCCGAACTTGCTCGGGAAGGATATGAAGTGACAGAGTCTTCTGGTTACTTGGACACGTGTT